>JAWPHD010005814.1:0-155607 GCA_037043455.1 Cyrtodaria siliqua | reverse complement strand
GATAAGGTAAACTAGTTTCGAACTTGTCAGCGCAAAATGCAAATCGGCGTGCCGAAGAGTGAATCGAGCAACGGATCTCTAAACTTCCAAACACGTTATGTATTACCCATAATGTAATCAGAGGCGTTTTATTGATTGATTTTGTTATGGTGTCAATTGTTTAGACAAAAATCCAAAATATATTATTAAACATAGAGATGTATACTTTTTCTTTTGAAAGAGAGACTGACCTTAAAAATGCAAAACAAGCAGATTTAAAAAGATTCAGGTATCCGAAGTAAATAACACAATATGTTGAAAAAAGAAATTACTATATTACTGCAGAGTTATGTTAATATTAATTTAAGTTCCCTCTGAACGTCATATTCATTATAATACATAAGGGCACAAAGCTGCGTAATAAACGACGAACAATATTCGTTTCCCATGTTCATCTCGAGTCATTTAAATAAGCAATGAGTGCAATTACATGTAGAAGACATCGATAGGTTGTATAGACCCAATCACTGTAAACTATATAATACATCAACAATTTTAGGTCAGCGCAATATCCAGGCGTCGAACTTATTTACGTGTAAGCCACCCGTTATGTTCTTTGAAGTACTGATATTCCCAATCAATGACGTTCTCTGATGAACCCCGGTTCTTAAAACGGAAAACAATTAATACTAGTGCAACTGTATTATTACGATAGTAAAGCTTAAACGGCGTCGAAAACATCAAAAGCGTGTATTACTGTTTATTTGATAACTGCTTTGACATAATGTGACATAATGTGACAAAAAACGCTACAGTTCTAGAATTTACAGGAGTTCACCTGATCCTTGTCCTAAACATCAGTATTGGGAACAAAACTAACTATCCATCTAAATTTTAAATGCAATGAAAATCAAACATATGTGCCACGTGATTGTACAATAGATCTCGGTATTTACTCTAGTCCCAAAATACCGATATTGTATTTGTGTCCAGAACATCACGGGTAGTTTTTCCGTATTATTCTCTTGTACGGGAAGTGCACTTGCATCATCTCTGATAAAACTTAAGCAAAACAAATATAGTAGTTCTGAATGCACAGACATTCAGACATACACATTCTTCAATTGTTATGATTGTTTGAAACCTTTCTTTATAAAATACATGTAGAGCCTTTAGCCAACTCGTTTATTAAAGTCAATAATACAGTCACTCATGTAAAAATCTCCACACTATATTCTCTTATAGCAAAAAAGGGCAGGAAAAGAACAAACTTTAAATGGATAATAAAATATCATTTTATACAGTAAACTGTCCATTATCGAGTTTTACTGTACAAGTCAATGTTGTGTTGGACGAGACGCCATTACCTTTTGTTGAATAAGTATGACATAGTACAGTTCGATAGTAGCGAATCAAAGCTTACACTGTCATCGATAGTGCCATTGGCAAACCAAAAAGTAATACTTCAACGAACTTTCATCGAAACTATGCATGTATAAGGTGTATAAGGACAGATGATTTTTTGGTTTCAAACAACTCGTTGTACAAGTGTGCTTGGCTGGCCACTTCAGGGCAAAACATAGAAGGTTCTATATTAAACACTTTCTAGTTTAAGAGGCGCGTTTATGTACTGTCGACTTGAAGGAAAGGAATAAGGTATATATCACATAAATAAAATATGGTAGAAGGTGTCGCAGAAAGTCATTCAAACTCCGATAGTCTGGTGCATGCTTACACAATGCTTACAATGGCATGCATAAGAAATAGCATTACATGTGTCATGTCTTTCTCAGATAAAACTTTACGGTTGCTTGCAGCAGATTATGGCGAGGACTTCAAAAGGCTCACAATGACAGAGGTATATCTCAATGTCTAAGTCTTCAATGGACGGTAGTTTAATGCTATTTTCACTCAAACGCTCAATAACAGGACACGGGGGTGTCCTTGACAATAACCTTCAATGAATGAAAATATACTCCTCAAAATACTTTAAGGACCACAAAATAGAACAGTAGTAACTACTTTATGTTTAATATTATGAATTTCATATTTAATATGTAAAAAGTTAATAAATGTGTGCAATGTAAAGATTGTAAAATAATATAAACTATAAAAAGGCAAAAAGACAATAAATCTTTCAATAACAGCACTTTAAGAATGACACATATCTAAGCATGGTCCTTAAGTTATATAGAGGAGTATATTTGCATGATATTGCATTCATCAGGTTATAGCCACGCCGCCAGTTAGGACAGAATAGAGTCTCGACTATAACAGGAAAACGGCGTCATAATTCATTTTAAGTCGTAATTCATAGTGCAACTGCTCATTGTAATAATGCATCAGCAAATCTATACATTTGAACGTGTGATTCAAATTTTCCTCAGTTATTCAATCATTTCGTATTACAAACATTAAAATGTATCAAAACCCAATATCTCTCCTTAGGAAGATATAAGAAACGCAGAAACGCAGTAACGGAAAAGTCACTTAACGGTCTCCCCCTAGGGTATACTTTTAGACATTAGGCCAATACGCTTTACACGCGAGAGTAAGGGTTTAAATTATCATCATGATTGAAGCAAAATTGAAAACACATTAGTCTGAAGGTTTATAAATTGCTTCAATCGTATTGACTTCCGGACGGCATTCGTGTTTGAATAAAAACATAAGGAAAACGGTCCTATAAAATATAGATATAAAAATGGAACGGGAAAAGCAGCATTCAAGGACGACAGTCCACAGCACCCGAACGCAATGGAACGTAATTGCTTTTAGTAAACGCAAGCATGAAACATGTAAAGTGCAATAGCATTGAAATCACACAATTGCAGAGATCCGACTTGCATTGAATGCAATGAAAATGAAAATCCTAATAAATTAAAAATATTTTGAACATTGTATCATTATATCATATAACATAAAAAAATAAAACAAGTTATCATAATGTTATTGTTTAGATCAGTACCTTCATGTTATATATGTAAATATAATGATTTTAAAGGTGTATCCACTATCAAGAGAAAATAAACAAGTTTATATTGTCTAGTTTACATTTAAATGGGTCATCTTGAAATTATCTATGCCCCTCCATGTAGTGAACAATTTTGTATATATGTATCCGTTCGTGACGGTCGCTATCTCATCATTCAAACTCTAGTAAATGTATAAAATTCATATAATCGACTGTGGCATTATATTTCATTAATGGCATGACTAATGACATGTTTTTACTGGGTTATTCACAGAAAGTAATATTGTTATATAGTAACAATTTAAGGTTTAGCACAAATGTTTCATCATACCAATGAAGAGTATTCAACACAATATGTAGCCGTTACACACGTAGCCTGTATATATAAAGTTAAACCAGTTGAGACCAGGAGTTCATCATGTTATATTTTAGATCCAAACAAATGGATTCCTGTGTAAATTACGAATTTTTACCCATATTTACAACGAATGTAAATTGTATAGGGTAAACTTGTGTTGACCTGTCCGAATTGTGACAGAAATGTGGATAATACATTATATACAGTATTGTTATCTCAATTTGAAGCAAGTTCCGTAAAGTCGTTCACCTTATGTGACTATGGTTACTGTAAGTATAACAACTTACTAAGACAATCGTGTGATATAATACAGTAGGCAATAATATTCCACTCGAAATTAAAAAATATACATCAATGAATATATTATCCAACAATGGTTGAAATTCTGCAAAATTAAAATCTAATCTAAATCTAGCAGAATCTAGTTTGTTAATTTTATGGGTAGAAAAAATGAGTAACGATATATTATACCCTATACACGTGTATACAAAGTATATTTATGTTGTATTTTAGACTGCGTTTCATTTTAAAAGATCGTATGGTCATATGCTTTGATATGTGTTCATAATTATGCCTAGGGCTATTTGGTAGCTTACGATTACTTGCATTATATATGTAAAGATGTTCTTTAGAGCGCCTCAATAAAAATTGTCAATCCATGCCAGCTGAGTCACCCTCTATAAATAAATTAATGAATTACCTACTTACTTACTTACTTTGATATGGACCGAAGGTTTGAAATGTTATGTTTGTTTACTAGTAGTCCATAGGTCTCTTGGAACTTTGGGACAACCCCCGTAAAGTCTGTAAACATGTTTCTTACATAATATAATAAGGGTTAATGAAGAGATAAGTTACAATAAAACTTTATTCCCGTCTCAATGGTCTTAGCATAAGATATGTACACTTAATGCCACATCACATTTACTAGGTCGATACACAAATACAAGAAACGTTCATTATACAAATGTGAAAGCATGTATTTTCTAAGTCTGTTACACATTAACAGGTATTTAAACACCGTCTAAATATACTCTATCAAAGCGTACATTTAAAACTTACGACTGCAGGTTTCGAAACCCGGACATGTTCTTTTGCAGTTGCTTTGAACACATGTCAGAGTTAGAGTTAAGATCGAGGGTATAGGACTACTAAAGCTATACAGTCATTTATCTCAAACAAAGTATGGCTTGTTTCTCTTTAAACTGTTTATGACACAGAATACAACACCTTTTACTGTTCCTATCTTTCAGGTGATACAAATATAGAACCCGAGATGGCCTATATACAGATGTTTTATCGGAGTGACTTGTAGCACATCTTTTGAATATAAATATTTCGTAAAGGATCAACATCCAGAAGAACATGCTGTTTAAAGTCGTGACGGTACTTGTGACGGATGTGTCTCAGCTGCAGCAAGATGTCGTGACCATGAAGGCACAGATTGCGCAGTTCCAACAGACAATTCTCGCATTACAAGGACAGCTGAGTAAGCAATTTACGTCTGTATCTAGTTATCTCATACATAAGCAGTGTCACCATATCATAAGCAGTGTCACCATATATCATAAATGTATGCATGTATTCTCATTTTTCAAGTTCTTAAATCAGTTCTAACATTTGCATTATTTACATTATATTGCCGTTGTTATAATACCAACCATTAACGTGTCTTTGGGGTTAAGTCCTATGCATTTAGTACCAGTCTGTGAACAACCGACAATTTCCGACACCATATAAGAAGGCTTTACGAACGGTCGCAAAATCACCGGTAAAAGTTGTACGGTTTACAAAGCCTCTATACAATCCTTTAAGGAGGTTGGCTGGGAAAGGACGTAGTGCTTAGAGAAGGATTTTTAAGCTGATATTTAAAGCTTATTTGGTTTCATTTAGATATAAAGGGTAGGTCGTCACATATTTTTTTTTGCACTATATGTCTTAGAAGAAGGCACGTATTTCTAACTCCAAAATTTCACTGAAAAGATGTAAAACAGAGTCAATGAACATTTTCAAAAAAACGAATTCATGACATTACATTTATTGAAAAACAATGATTAATTTTCAATTACATATAACCATGTCTCTCAAAACATACTCAAACAAATTGTAATCCTCGTTCGTCTTTTTACTTTAAAAAGCTAAATACCCCACCCATTATTTACAGAAATTTGTTTTGACTTAAATGATAATTCAAGATAAAACAAGTATCATTCTAATGCTCTACTTTTTTTAAAACTTTTATATCACAAGGTCCTATGACATTTCTTTCTAAACAAGTAAAATATATATAGGTCATCAGGCTTCTAATGAATTGTTATTAAAGATTCGTTAAATTACACACATTTTGGAGTTATTTTGACATTTTCATTGTAAAATACCGTACACGCAGTTTTGACATAGAGATCGAATATACACGTCGCTCCGTTTCTACTTTTATATATGTATTCCACTATTTATAAAATCTAATTTTTTCCATAGCAACAGGATAATTCTACACAGAGCTACCTATACCCCCTATTTTCTTCATAATAAAAAATGATCATAAATGACGGAAAAAATACGAAAATTAATGTTTTGTTTAAAATTTGATATCTTACGGTCTTAAATCCTACATTATATCCATATCTAATAAAATGCAAGAAATTAAACAATTCTGTTGTCAAATAAACTATGATTTAAATAAATAAAATTCTTCAACTTGAAAATGTCAAAACTTGACCAACCAACATCCTTAATTAGACTGAGTCGCTAGGAATGTTTTCTGAAAATTAATTATTTATTATGCAATAAGAAACACAGTCAAATATACTCTGTAAAAAAAGTTTTGGACCATGGCAGTGTTCGAACCCGTACAATGATCGCTGAACCTTGACATTCGACCATAACCGTTATTATCTCAGTTGATAATTCACAATAGATCAACAATCAACAATAATTATCGTTTACAATGAAAGTTTGCGAAAAAATAATAATCTTTTTATTGTTTACTCGAATGTGTCCGTAACTGTTACTTTTAATGGACTTTTAAAAAAAAAATACAGACCCTTTGTGTATTCGCGATATTTTTTTAAAATCAAATCTTGTTTGGAATTTAATGTTTCTGGTACCAAATTAACCGGGTAGGGTAGACCTTGGTTACTAAAAAAAGATAATTAAATTCTGTCCACTAGTTTTTATTTTTATATGACTTTATATACCCTGGTCCAAAACTTTTTTACCGAGTATAGTATAATTAGCACAAAACTACCGACTTAACATAGGCGTCGATTGAATAATGTGTGCACAATCATGTAAATACCCATAAATTACGTTCCTGGTCTGAATCCTACGAATAAAAGTCAATCTAAAAGTATCAATGAATGTTCATTTATGTACACGGGTTCCAACTTTAACATAAATGTCATAAAATCATGTTTATTATCACTGACAGGCTGCATTAGAGGAACGTAAGACCATATAAAGTTTCAGCTCATGTCGCTCGCTCCCCATTAGAAAGTAGTTAACGGTCATATAACAATAGTTCGAGTTTGTATACACATGCATTATCAAAATTTAAAGGGAATATAGCGACACAGCCAAACAATCTTTATAATTAAGAATTCTGGAAAACTTGGAAAATGGTGAAAAAATTATCAAAATCGGATGATAAACAAAGAAGATATGATCGTTTAAAGGTTCAGTTGAAACGGATATGGAAGTCGCCATTTTAGGAGCTATGCCATCATAGTTCTAGATGACCATATATGGAATATTCATAAATATGAAAAATTACTCATTTGTAGGGGAAACAATTAAAGTAACTGTATGAAGAATATATATAACTAATATCAATAATGCTTTATATGCCCAGTTAAGGAGTTTGCATTCATTTGCAGTGCTTTGCTTTGCTTTAAATGATATTGATCAATATTCCATATATGGTCATATGGAACTATTTTCAAAATGGCGGCTCCCATGTACTATTTTAGTACAACCTTCAAATGTCATCATGGTCATATCTCTTTTGTTTATCATCTGATTTTGATAATTCTTTTACCTTTTTGCAAGTTTTTCAGAACTCTCAATAAAAGAGCATGTTTGGCTATGTCGCTACATTCCCTTAAATAAAAACTCAATGTGTACAAAATGTATTTTCAGATGCAACATCCGCCCTTGCAGCACAAGCGGCCGCCCATCCTACACCACCACCAGTAGCGTTCACAGCGCACCTGTAAAAATCCATCAGCAACATTACCCAACATCAACACGTCGTATTCGACAATGTCATCACTAACGTCGGTGGAGCTTACAATACAACGACTGGACACTTCGTAGCGCCGGTTTTCGGCATCTACTCATTCAGCGTTACTGCGACGAACACGCCGGGATTTTCTACGTCGTTAAGTTTGATGAAAAATGGTCACCAAATGGCGTTCACACTAGCACACGGCATCTCCAGTACCCCTAGCCAATGGGAGACGAGCACAATGACGGCAGTGCTCATGCTCAACCCCGGTGACGAGGTATGGGCTCAAAACGAAAGAGCATTTTCACCCTCTGAGAACTTGGACGGTTATAATTATTCGTCGTTTACTGGTTTTCTCATTAATGAAATATAATGTTTGAAATGATAAACAGGTCGATGTTTTAATAAATATATGACCACTCGAATCCCGCTTGCTTTGCTTGTTTTACAGTATATATTAGACAATCGTCACAAATCGCTTCTTTCTACCTACCATAGTCTAAAACCACCATATACTGGCATTTCAAAATTACTATTTTCAAATAAATGTTTATGAATTTAACTGTTTTACAACTGCTTAAGTGCTTGTTACGCTGAAAGGACATGTGACAATCTTCACTTGTGTATCAACCATGAACGGTATATTAATTTAATATCATTTTAACTGTATTGCCAATCAGTTGATACTTTCTATTAAAAACAAATAGCTTTTAATTGAAAAAAAAAACACTTCCCAAATAGGCGAAATTAACTGCGCACGTATCCAAATTACCTAAAACTGAAAACACATTAAGATGATAACGCAATTTAAAGATGTTCACTTATTTATCATAATCAACCTCCGAAGACACTTATTGTTGGTACAATACCAACGAGAAACATGTAAATAATGCAAATTTAAAAATGTATTCTCGGATTCGAAAAATTCGGTGTTGAAGCTCTTTCGAACGACGTTAGTGAATGGCAATTTATCATAAATGGCTAATGTGGGATGGGAAATTCTGGTAATTTAAATCGTAGTTATAACAGTCGGTAGTCTCTGCCATAGTTCCAGCAGTCAGTAGACTCTCCATTAGTTGTAGAACTCTATAGTCTCTACCTTAATGGCAGAAATCGACAGTTTCTACCGTATTTGAAGAAATTTCTAGTCGCTACTTTAATAAACATTCGAGTGTATCTAAGTTGCAGAAATCGGCAGTCTCTAGAATAGTTGAAACATTTGGTATTCTTTACCATTCTTTCTGAAATCGGTAAATTCTTCCATAGTTTCAAATTTGATATGTAGTCTCTACGTTATTTGCAGAAAGCTGTAGTCGCTACCTTAGTTGCAGCATTCAGCAGATTCTACATTTTTTTCAGAAATCGAAAGTGTGTATAATAGTTGAAGAAATTGGTAGTCTCTCATTATAACATTCAATAATCTCTACCTTATTCATTCGGTATTCGCTGCCTTAGAAGAAACATATGTTGTCTTGAAGCCCCATGTGTTCTCTTGTGTTATTAGTTCCAAAATGCTGTCAATGCTAAGCTTAAAGGCCAAATGAACGTCATGAAATTCAGTATCGTCCTATATAACATAATGAGAGCTTGTGCGGCTTTGAGCGTTAGACAAACGAACATGCCGATTTCACAATTGGATTCTATGCTTGGTCACGTATGCGAACGGTTTGAACGCGGATTGTAAATAGGGCTAATAAAACTTATGTAAAGTCATGACGATATCCATAATGAAATTTTGTCGCTCACTAATAATGGCACTTATAATAGACGAAAAACTGAATACAAATAGTTCATTTCCTTTTCTGGTATTTTATCAAACCAAATCGAACGAGATAAAATTTAAAATGTTGCTGTGTTTAGGTAATAATTGTAAATGCAAACTAAACGTCACGCCATCGCAAAATACCCACGTTTTCTCACACAGGTCACTTCCCTTTAAGCCTGTATCCATTTTACATGTAATTGTTTTGATCGTTCTTTGATACACAGAAATGGTATTATTTATTTGTTCTGTATACATGTATGACACTGTATACATGGTATATGAATAAAAAACGTTTAGGTTATTTTTGTATTGGAACGTTTGACCCCTATCACAGAGTCCCATGGTGACCCTAGAGCAAGTTATACTGATATTTCCAAAATCGATACATTTTATTGAGAAACAAATATAGATATTATACCGAATTTACCTCTCTCCACACCCACCCCACCCCCACCCTAACACCACACACACACCCAGCCCCACAGTATATACACTGTACTCCTTTCATAAAAAGTTTCATTTGAGACATAATAAAAAAATTGACCCCCTGTTACCCTCAACCCACCAACTCCAACCCCAACCCCAGCGAAGACGTCCGAGTTTTAAATAAAAAATAAAAAATAATGACACCGTATTTGAATTATAAGTGTATTTGATGCCCCTTCCTCCAGGTCCCACCGATGACGGAGGAGGAAATTAATGTATACAGTGTAATCCCATCGTCATAATGTTTCATTTGAGACATAATTATAAAAAAATCTCCAAATCCGCCCTCAAAGCCGCCCCCCCCACCCCCCACACACACACAACACCCCACCCTGGGCCCCCGGCCACAGATGTCCAATTTCGAAATAATACAATTGTTCGATATGTTATTTATATTTCATAAACGATAACATATACCAAGTTATGTGCCAAAAATATGAAAAAATGACAGTGTAATTGAATTTCTGGTGTATTTGACCTTTTGACCTCCACGCCCCCACCACCCTTGAGGGTCCCTGGGCTCGTATTAAAAAATAATGTTGTTTTGCACGTCGTCGTCATATGGTGAAGTCATACCCTAAGTTTGGTTGAAATGCGTTCAACGGATTAGGGAGAGATGCGGTAACGGACAAGCAGACGGACGGACGGACGGACGGACAAACGGAGGCGATTTTAATATACCCTGTTTTTTTCAAAAAC
The DNA here is from genome assembly GCA_037043455.1 of Cyrtodaria siliqua. Classification (NCBI taxonomy): domain Eukaryota; kingdom Metazoa; phylum Mollusca; class Bivalvia; order Adapedonta; family Hiatellidae; genus Cyrtodaria; species Cyrtodaria siliqua. Next base: position 145,121 of record JAWPHD010005814.1, on the reverse strand, counting down.
TTGGGATAATATATGTCTTACATGTCCTTGACAATCAACAACGGTCACATGTTTAGGTTACGGTTCAAATAAAAAAAACTGCTCGAAATAGTTTACTGTGTACAAACTTCAATATTGTCTTGTGCTCCTTTAATATACTTAAAATAATTGACAGTCCATTAATAGTCTTAGATATTAACATCATTAAAACCTTCTTAAAACATAAATTATCAATGACGATCAATTGCTCTTCTATATAAAACAAAAACAATATTCTACTTACAAAGTCGTAATAAAACCAAGTACAACGGAGTTTATTGTTTTATTTTAGTTATTTTATTTAGTTATTTTTTCCCGGTACTCGTCTGTTTTACCTCTTTTTTAGGCGTTCAACGAATTTCGTGTAGGTATTGACGACAATTAAGGGATGCACCTTAGTATGTTAATTATAGAATCAATCGATCGTTTGCTAGCACACTGACTGTCAGAGTTACATCATTTTGTTTTTAAGGGCTGAAATCCAATTATTTGTTTAACTATATATAATTATGCGTTTAACAGCATAACATCATTTTTGAGGTTGGTTGTACCTATCCTAAAGACGCAAATTATTTTTTGAAGATTTGCCTAGCTGAAGTCTGGAGACAGTTGTAAAAAGCCGATTAAGATCTGTCTCTCTGTATATGCACTGAAATGGGGTTGGTTAGGGATCTGATAATCTGAAAAGTTTGGTACCTATATCGACATGATAGGGAAGCAGTTTGAATCTTTAGTTACTACTGAGCGATAGCATTACAATTACGCAACTTTTAGACTCATTAACTTCATTAATACTGTTGTAACATCCATCTTTGAAAAACAGGAAGTAAATGAAAATACGAATTGTGCTTTTACCGTCATGCGAATAGGAAAACAGATTTTTTTTTAATAGACCAATTCTGTTTGAATGGGGCGTATATTATTACGTAACAACTAATAAGTATAGAATACGAAATTCCTGATTCTTATAAACTGTATGAGTCTGAGCCGAAAGCATTAATTATACAATTACTGCTAAAACAATACCGTTGCTTCGGTAATTAAGACACTTCTGTCGAACTTATTTTCATTACATACTATAAACATGTCCAAATTATGCTTCTGTAAGTTGTAAAGGACAGTTGCGAAGTGCGTTTTGAGATATATCATTATATTTAATCTGCGTCCCTAGGGATACATCATAATATTCAATCTGCTTCCCTAGGGATATATCATTTTATCACATACTTCCCTATAAATACGTTGTTTCTGAATACACAATACCACAACGACCTAGCTAGTCATATCAATCAGGATTGAGTTGCCGGGCAATAAAGCTTTATCACACGCGTGAAATAAAAGGGTAACAAATGTCATATCACGGAAATAACCGAATGTTTTTTATGACTCTTTCAGCGGAGTGATACGGAAATTAACGATTAGTTACGATTTTATATGATTTGTCACGCATATGGTTTGTCGTCTGCATTGGATATACATCTACATTTACATGTGTACGTTGAACTTCTACCATACATCTACATGCGTACGTTGAGCTGTCATCTGTGACCATAACTCACTTGACTATTAATGCTAAGAAGATGAAATAAAAGAGATGATAGATAGATAGATGTAAAATAAAAAAAAAAATAAGGTATAATACATGGACCATAAAGAACGTTTAACAAATTTATAATAAATTTAATGATATAGAACCATCCGTGGATGAAATAACCACTTATTAGCATTCCATTTCCTTAACTGGAAAATTTCAAATTCAATGGCATTCATTTTAAATCAAATTTCTGAAAAAGATCAATGTCGTGTACATCAAATCTACACTTATGCGACATACGTGAACACATCAAAATGGGATTACATCTATTAATAACACTATTGTTTTATAATTATCTTCAGTGATCCAAGTCTCAAGTTCCTGGAATGTTAAGTTTTAGTTGGGATAAAACGGGATAGAACACGGAAACTGACATTTAAGACTTGGGTGGGAGCAGTAAGGTGTAAGTAATAATTCGATATCCCCTGTATCCCCAAATGTGTACAGCACAGCACAAGTTAACCAGGAGCTACATATAATCACTAACCATTCCTGCCTAGTTTCATCCCACTCTCCAACTCTTCCAGGAAATCTGAATGAAGTCATCACTTCCACTTTTCGCTTACATCACTAGGACTATATAATTATTCCCAGTGATCTAAGTATCAAGTATACAGTTCCTGGAATGTTAAGTTCTGGGATAAAACGGGGTAGAACCCGATCTACGACCTCAACATACATCTCTGCTCTCAACCTCCTCTCCCAATACTTATATATGTTTTTTAAGAATAGCAAGAAACAACGTTCTTCGTTCATCAGTTGTAATTCGGTATGACCCGCTTCATACAAAACTTCCAACATAAAATTCAAGGACTTCTTATTCTCTGTTAGCACGACGGGTCTCCAGTGATGGCCCACTGCCCCCCAAAGTCATGCATGACGTACGTGTTCTAACAGTCTCTAAGAAGGATCGAACATGAGAGCCTTTTCCCATTCTGGAACCATGATAAATCCACCACATGGTCTCGCATCAACATCCGCCTGTCAAAAAATAAAACCTCCACTAAGAACACTAAACGAAACATGGACGACTATAGAGAACAAGGAACCCCCACCTTCAACCCGCGTGAATCAAAGACTCACTAAGGCATCAGTGTCCAAGGGTAGAAAATGAGGACCCTGAATGATACAATTCCCAGAGAAGTTTGAAAAGACTAATGCACCACACACAAATGGGATCAAATTTACAAATGCAACCATTATCATACAGCTAAACATATTAAAGGAGACAATAAACAATCTATGCAATGTATATCTTTGCAAATACTGTATGTTCCCTAAACCTAAAATATCCATTACAAGAATGCAAGAGGTGTTGCAATACTTTTCAACAAACACTTAGATTATAAAGTACATTCTCACATATCAGATAACGAAGGTAACTTTCTCATAGCTGACTTAACAGTTGACAATAACAGATTCACACTCATCAGTTTATATGGCCCAAACAATGACTCTCCCAATTTTTACGACAGTATTTTATTAAAATATGAACAGGTTAAAAACAGCACTCTAATAATGTGTGGAGACTTTAATATTGTTCAAGATCCAATCCTTGATTATTCTAATTACAAAAGCATAAATAACAATAAGGCACGAGAGCGAGTTTTAGACATTAAATGCGATTATAATCTAATTGATCCTTTTAGAGAATTACATCCCCATTTAAAACGGTATACTTGGAGACGAAGAACTCCTTTAAAACAAGCTAGACTCGACTTCTTCCTTGTTTCTGAAAATATGTTTTCTTCAATAGAAAATTGTACCATTGAACCCAGTTACCGCTCTGATCATTCAATGATAGTTCTAAAATTGAATTTTAATCAATTTATACGTGGTAAATCCCTTTGGAAACATAACAACTCTCTTCTAGGTGATATTGAATACTTAAACACAATAAATAGAAAAATTAAAGACATTAAAACACAGTATGCTGTTCCAATTTACAATATGGAGAACATAAGTAATATCCCCGATAATGAAATACAATTTTCAATAAATGACCAACTGTTTCTCGAAACACTACTCATGGAATTACGCGGTAAATCTATATCTTATTCTAGTTATAAGAAGAAAATTACAGATAAAAGAGAAAATGAATTGATTGCTGAAATAGAAACCTTAGAAAATAACTTGTCTTTAAATAACTTAGAAACCTTAGAAACATACACAAATGAATTAAGAATATTAAGAAAACAGAAAATGAACGGCTACCTAATTAGATCAAGAGCAAATATAATTGAGAATGATGAAAAACCAACCTCATTTTTTTGCAATTTAGAATCCCATAATTACTCTTCAAAGATAATTCCTAAATTAGAAAAACAAAATGGAGAAATCATATCAGATCAACATGAAATTTTAAAAGAGACTAAGAAATTCTATGAACAACTATATACTAGCAAAGACAATGAACTAGAAAATATTAACTTAGAAAATGACTTAAAAGACTTTGATATACCTAAACATACAGATAGTGAATCAATTAATCTTGAAGGCCATATATCCTTTGAAGAAGCGTCTGAAACACTCAGAAAAATGAAAAATAACCGTAGCCCAGGGTCAGATGGATTTGGTGCTGATTTTTTTAAAGTATTTTGGCAACAAATAGGGCATTTTGTAGTAAGATCTTTAAACTATGGCTTCAGTAAGGGCGAACTATCAATAACTGAAATAGAAGGAATAATAACCGTTATACCAAAGGAAAATAAATCGAGACTGCATATAAAAAAACTATAGACCAATCTCCCTCCTAAATTGTACATATAAAATTGCCTCAGGCTCTATTGCAAATAGAATTAAATCAACACTTATTAAGCTGATAAATAACGATCAATCTGGTTTTATCTTTGGAAGATACTTAGGAGAAAACACTAGACTTATATATGATGTTATGCAATACGCAGAAGAAAATAATCTGCCAGGTTTAATTCTCTTGATTGATTTTGAAAAAGCTTTTGATTCTCTGTCATGGGTCTTTATATTTAAAGTATTTACATTTTTTAAATTTGGAGAAAATTTTATATCATGGATAAAGATTTTATATAAAAATGCAAAATTGGCTGTTAACCAAGGAGGAAACCTGTCATTGTTTTTTAACATCGGAAGGGGCTGCCGTCAGGGCGACCCCTTGTCACCTTATATTTTTATTTTGTGTGCTGAAATATTGGCAATTAGAATAAGAAATAATAAAAATATTAAAGGTATTACTATAGAGAACGTAGAAACTAAACTTTCGCAATATGCAGACGATACATCTGTCTTTTTGGATGGATCTGATACATCTCTGAATGAAACGCTCTCAGAACTATTAAAATACTCTAAATATTCTGGTTTAAATATAAATTTTGACAAAACACAAGTTGTATGGATAGGGAGGAAAAAATACAGTTCAGATACAATCAAAACAAAATGGAAACTTAACTGGGGAAAAGATAATTTCAAGCTACTAGGAATACATTTCAACGTCGACTTAGGTAAAATGCTAGAATTAAACTATAATGATAAGATATTAAAAATCCAAAATACAGTAAAGATATGGAGGCGAAGATATTTAACACCGATTGGTAAAATCACAGTTATTAAAACATTACTACCACTTATTTTAAATCATTTATTTATATCTCTTCCAAACCCAAATGAAAACACAATAACAAAAATTAATAACATATTGTATGACTTTTTATGGGAAGGCCCTGCAAAATGATTAATCTTAAAGCATTTATATTCAGCCTTAAAACTACATGGATAAGACGACTCATAACTAATGAGGGCACTTGGAAGCAACTGGTTGAAAAAATAATAGATATTAAAAAATTAACATCTTTTGGCAAAAATTACTGTGAAACATTAATAAAAAAAAATAAAAATAATTTCTGGAAAGATGTGCTAATTTCATATGTTAAACTTATTGATTTTAGTTTGCCTAACTCACCTGAGGACTTTTTGTCAAACCCACTACTCTATAATAACAATATTTTGATTGGCGGTAAGCCATTTTTTAACGAAGTATGGTATAGGAAAGGCATCATTTTTATAAATGACTTAATCAATGAAAATGGTGGATTTTATTCTTTTACTGAGTTTGAAGATAAAACTGGCATTAAAACAAATTTTCTAATCTACGAAGGAGTAGTAGCTGCCATTAAAACATTTAGAAAACAATTGCAAAACAAAATAACAATGAACAAATTAGAAAACCCAATTTTACCTGCGAATATTAAAGCAATCATCAAAAACAAGAAAGGTTGCATTGATATGTATTCCATTTTTAATAGAAATAATGAAAGTCCAACATCAAAAATCAAATGGGAACATATTTATGATATTGAAGCCGAAACATGGAAAGACATATATTCATCCCCTTTCAAAATTACCTCTAGCACAATACTACAATGGTTTCAAACAAGAATTAACCATCGGCTTCTTTCAACACAGCATTATCTACATAAAATAAAAAAAGCTGAAAACCCTTTCTGCCACTTCTGCCACCAAGACGAGACTATAGTTCATATGTTTTGGACCTGTCCTTCATCTCAGAATTTTTTAACACAGATAAACTCTTTCTTTTTAACAAAAAACATAAATCTGAATCTGTCAGAACAAGCATTTAATTTTAACACAGGTGAAGAACAATCGACTGTAGAGTTACAAATTATTTTAGAAATGAAATACTATATATTTACCTCAAAACGACTAAAAACACCGCTCTCCCTTACCCCAATGATATACATACTAAGGTATCTGTATGAAACACATAGACAAATCGCAATTAGAAATAATCAACTAGAAAGATTTGAAAATTCATGGAGCAAGTACAAAACCATTGTAGATTAATCAGTATTATACTAACTCCTATCCATGCACTTCTCCGGGTACAATTTTGAGCAAACCCAAGACACTGACAATTCGTAAATCAATTATATCAATATTGAATATTTAATACTTACATATACAAATTTTATAAGCAGATGGGCCTTTGGACAGCAATCAACTGTTAGGTAAAGAAGTGTTTTTTTTCCTTAAACAGAATTTTTCTTTTTCTTCCTGAAATCATAATTGTTATGCTCCCTGCCATAACTGTACAATACATGTATATTTTCTGTATTAATTGTAATTTCATTATGCTAAAATAGTATTTCATATAAATATTGCATGTAAATGTAAAGATATTGTAAGGTGTGGCAAGGGATGGTCCTCCCCGACCCTTGCTCCACCAATTGACGGGGAGATTAAACGGGTCGTCAGAAGACGGCTCAAAAAAAAATAAAAAAATATCCATTACCCTTTTGAGAGGTTTATAAGATCATACAATCCCAAAAAACTTCCGTTGAACAATAAAATAATAAACTTTAACCAGACAGATTAACGGTATAAAACACTATCCTAGACACGAAGCACTTTCCCGTTGATAAAGTCATTACTAAGAAAACTTTACAGCATATCTAGTATTGGATCAACTATCTAGATCTATTCAATGAGACGATACAATTGTCCTAAAAATAGTACCTTTCTAATTTATTCCCCAGAGGGGTACATGCAATTGCGAGTCAATATAGCGCCTAGAGGGGTAAGCAAAAGTCAAGCATTACCAAGCAATACCCCGTCTATAAATTAAACAAATAGGCTAGTGAAGAATACACACCGAGTAATATATGTAACAGCACAGAAACATCATGGCTACTAAAGCCGAACCACCATGGTTCCTAAAACATCCAATCGCATGGTACAACAATACTCAGTTATATCAAGATTTGCTACCAAAGCAAAAACTCGACCACCAAGTTCCAAGCCACCTAGGCTCAAAAACGAAAAACATGGTTACGAAAGTCGAACCACCAAGGTTCCTAAAAATGCCAATCGCATCGTACAACAATACTCAGTTATACCAAAATTTGCCACCAAAGCAAAAACCCGACCACCAAGGTCCAAGCCACCTAGACTCAAAAACGAAAAACAATCGTAAAATACTACAATACCTTGTTTTAACAGATGACAGAGAACCGTGAACCTGCAGGGTCTTCCAGGAAAACTGATAAACGTCATCATTTCCACTTTTCGCTTACATCACTGAGAATATCTCCCTGGAAAACAACGTACTAAGTTAGCTGCAGTTGACAGTTCAGCAAAGTCATTGATGAAGTATATGATAAATAGAATAACAAATGTGTACTTTCATACCACACCCTATATCACGCCCTCGACCAATATCAGCACTCGAGCTAAAGCTCTCGGGCTGATATGGTGAATCAGGCCAGATATAGGGTGTGATGTAAAAATACCTATTTATTATTCTCTATATATTCAATCTGCTTCCCTAGGTATATACCATCATGATGTACGTTTAATCATATATGTAATTTGTCACGGCCTAATAGTATGTATGTACAAAGTTCGTTTTGTAACTCTTTCAGATGAAGTTAATGCTACTGTTAAATAACATTTCAAATTTAGTTCATTCGTCTTCGTTTTATTCATTCATTAGTTTCTGCAATTGAAATGTTAAATTCTAAAAAAAACTCTATTTAAATTCTAAAATCGTATTTTTGGAGGGATTTTCCAGCGTATGTCAATTAGACGACGATTTGCACACACATATCTACATCGTATACAGAAGAAGACTGACGTTAAAAGGGAGATGAAATGCAAATGGGTATACACTTTGTTAAGAACCAGTCAGTCTGTGACACACGGTTTATATGGCATGCACCTGTGTCACGGTTTAGAAATGTGACATCCGTACAGAATCTGTGTAAACATTTGGGACTAAACCGTATATAAAACGGCAGTGGCTGAACCGTCCATGCCATGAATTGTGAGACAGAACCATACTGTTGATCATTCATGGAAGCTGGGTTTTTTAGGTATTTATAGACATCTTCTAGAGAAATAACTTTGATTATAGGAAAGAGCAGATTCGAATTCCCCAAAAAGTGGCCATCGACGGTAAAATAGATTAGCATTTATCTGACAGAGGTTCAATTTTGTAAAGTTTCCTCGATTCAGTTTGAAAGTCACGCCAACATGACACGTTTGTATCAAATTTCATTCTTTAAACCGCAAGATAGAACGTATGTATTTATCGCCGCGAAAAGAGCAGATTTTTAATCAGTGTTTGGCTGATAGGGATAGCAAAACCCTATGATGACGTCTACCTAAAAGCCCAAAGGGTCGGTGACGTTTGATGTTTGTCTGCAATATTGTCTTGTCGTGCACTCAATGGTTTATTCTCTTGTTGCTCTGGCTTCTGCCATGAAATTGAGTACCTTCTTTGTGGCTTTCCTTGTCGTTTTATTGGGATGATGGTAGGGTGAGGTTTGATGCACCCTGGAACCTGGTTTAAACCACCAGCGGCCTTTTTTTCCACTGACGGTTCCAAAGCGGTAGCCCTATTGTCAACCCATGTTTGTATTTGTGACGTCATATGCCTTTATTTCTTATTAACATTGCCATTCATGTTTGTCTTTTTGCGTGTTTTGGGGTTGACTGTGTTCTGTAAAAGCTGCATTTAACACGTTCCAAATGCATTTGACTGTTTCCATACTGTCAAGTTCTTGTCTTTTTCGTCTTTTAAGATTCATTTTTAAAATCGTTAACAAAATTCTGTTTAGACTATTTTTTCTACAAATCGTTAACAAAATTTTGTTTGTAAGAATGTATTAAAATATCTTTACTAGGCAGGCTTCCACCTTAACAAAATTCTGTTAAGATTCTTTTTCAAAATCGTGATCAAATTTCTGTTAAGACAATTTTTTCTACAAATCGTTAACAAAATTTTGTTTGTAAGAACGTATTCAAATATCTTTACTAGGCAGTCTTCCACCTTAACAAAATTCTGTTAAGATTCATTTTTAGAATCGTTAACAAAATTTTGTTAAGACTATCTTTTCTACAAATCGTTAACAAAATTTTGTTTGTAAGAATGTATTCAAATATCATTACTAGGCAGTCTTCCACCTTAACAAAATTCTGTTAAGATTCATTTGTAAAATCGTTAACAAAATTTTGTTAAGACGATTTTTTCTACAAATCGTTAACAAAATTTTGTTTGTAAGAATGTATTCAAATATCTTTACTAGGCAGTCTTCCACCTTAACAAAATTCTGTTAAGATTCATTTTTAGAATCGTTAGCAAAATTTTGTTAAGACAATTTTTTCTACAAATCGTTAACAAAATTTTGTTTGTAAGAATGTATTCAAATACGTTTACTAGGCAGGCTTCCACCTTAACACAATTCTGTTAAGATTCATTTTTAAAATCGTTAACAAAATTTTGTTAAGACAATTTTTTCTACAAATCGTTAACAAAATTTTGTTTGTAAGAATGTATTCAAATATCTTTACTAGGCAGTCTTCCACCTTAACAAAATTCTGTTAAGATTCATCTTTAGAATCGTTAACAAAATTTTGTTCAGACTATCTTTTCTACAAATCGTTAACACAATTTTGTTTGTAAGAATGTATTCAAATAACATTACTAGGCAGTCTTCCACCTTAACAAAATTCTGTTAAGATTCATTTTTAGAATCGTTAACAAAATTTTGTTCAGACAATTTTTTCTACAAATCGTTAACAAAATTTTGTTTGTAAGAATGTATTCAAATATCTTTACTAGGCAGTCTTCCACCTTAACAAAATTCTGTAAAGATTCATTTTTAATATCGTTAACAAAATTTTGTTCAGACAATTTTTTCTACAAATCGTTAACAAAATTTTGTTTGTAAGAATGTATTCAAATATCTTTACTAGGCAGTCTTCCACCTTAACAAAATTCTGTTAAGATTCATTTTTAAAATCGTTAACAAAAGTTTGTTAAGACAATTTTTTCTACAAATCGTTAACAAAATTTTGTTTCTGAAAATGTATTCAAATATCTTTACTAGGCAGTCTTCCACCTTAACACAATTCTGTTAAGATTCATTTTCAGAATCGTTAACAAAATTTTGTTAAGACAATTTTTTCTACAAATCTTTAACAAAATTTTGTTTGTAAGAACGTATTCAAATATCTTTACTAGGCAGTCTTCCACCTTAACAAAATTCTGTTAAGATTCATTTTTAAAATCGTTAACAAAATTTTGTTAAGGCCATTTTTTCTGCAAATCGTTAACAAAATTGTGTTTGTAAGAATGTATACTAGGCAGTCTTCCACCTTAACAAAATTCTGTTAAGATTAATTTTTAAAATCGTTAACAAAATTTTGTTAAGACAATTTTTTCTACAAATCGTTAACAAAATTTTGTTTGTAAGAATGTATTCAAATATCTTTACTAGGCAGTCTTCCACCTTAACACAATTCTGTTAAGATTCATTTTCAGAATCGTTAACAAAATTTTGTTAAGACAATTTTTTCTACAAATCTTTAACAAAATTTTGTTTGTAAGAACGTATTCAAATATCTTTACTAGGCAGTCTTCCACCTTAACAAAATTCTGTTAAGATTCATTTTTAAAATCGTTTACAAAATTTTGTTAAGGCCATTTTTTCTGCAAATCGTTAACAAAATTGTGTTTGTAAGAATGTATACTAGGCAGTCTTCCACCTTAACAAAATTCTGTTAAGATTAATTTTTAAAATCGTTAACAAAATTTTGTTAAGACAATTTTTCTACAAATCGTTAACAAAATTTTGTTTGTAAGAACGTATTCAAATATCTTTACTAGGCAGTCTTCCACCTTAACAAAATTCTGTTAAGATTCATTTTTAAAATCGTTAACAAAATTTTGTGAAGACTATTTTTCTACAAATCGTTTACAAAATTTTGTTTGTAAGAATGTATACTAGGCAGTCTTCCACCTTAACAAAATTCTGTTAAGATTCATTTTTAGAATCGTTAACAAAATTTTGTTAAGACAATTTATTCTACAAATCTTTAACAAAATTTTGTTAAGACAATTTTTTCTACAAATCTTTAACAAAATTTTGTTTGTAAGAACTTATTCAAATATCTTTACTAGGCAGTCTTCCACCTTAACAAAATTCTGTTAAGATTCATTTTTAAAATCGTTAACAAAATTTTGTTAAGACTATTTTTTCTACAAATCGTTAACAAAATTTTGTTTGTAAGAATGTATACTAGGCAGTCTTCCACCTTAACAAAATTCTGTTAAGATTCATTTTTAGAATCGTTAACAAAATTTTGTTAAGACAATTTGCTCTACAAATCGTTAACAAAATTTTGTTTTTAAGAATGTATTCAAATATCTTTACTAGGCAGTCTTCCACCTTAACAAAATTCTGTTAAGATTCATTTTTAAAATCGTTAACAAAATTTTGTTAAGACTATTTTTTCTACAAATCGTTAACAAAATTTTGTTTGTAAGAATGTATACTAGGCAGTCTTCCACCTTAACAAAATTCTGTTAAGATTCATTTTTAGAATCGTTAACAAAATTTTGTTAAGACAATTTTTTCTACAAATCTTTAACAAAATGTTGTTTGTAAGAACGTATTCAAATATCTTTACTAGGCAGTCTTCCACCTTAACAAAATTCTTGTTAAGATTCATTTTTAAAATCGTTAACAAAATTTTGTTAAGGCTATTTTTTCTACAAATCGTTAACAAAATTTTGTTTGTAAGAATGTATACTAGGCAGTCTTCCACCTTAACAAAATTCTGTTAAGATTCATTTTTAGAATCGTTAACAGAATTTTGTTAAGACAATTTTTTCTACAAATCGTTAACAAAATTTTGTTTGTAAGAATGTATTCAAATATCTTTACTAGGCAGTCTTCCACCTTAACACAATTCTGTTAAGATTTATTTTTAAAATCGTTAACAAAATTTTGTTAAGACAATTTTTTCTACAAATCGTTAACAAAATTTTGTTTGTAAGAACGTATTCAAATATCTTTACTAGGCAGTCTTCCACCTTAATAAAATTCTGTTAAGATTCATTTTTAGAATCGTTAACAAAATTTTGTTAAGACAATTTTTTCTACAAATCGTTAACAAAATTTTGTTTGTAGGAATGTATTCAAATATCTTTACTAGGCAGTCTTCCACCTTAACAAAATTCTGTTAAGATTCATTTTTAAAATCGTTAACAAAATTGTGTTAACACTATTTTTTCTACAAATCGTTAACAAAATTTTGTTTGTAAGAATGTATTCAAATATCTTTACTAGGCAGTCTTCCACCTTAACAAAATTCTGTTAAGATTCATTTTTAAAATCGTTAACAAAATGTTGTTAAGACTATTTTTTCTACAAATCGTTAACAAAATTTTGTTTGTAAGAATGTATTCAAATATCTTTACTAGGCAGTCTTCCACCTTAACAAAATTCTGTTAAGATTCATTTTTAAAATCGTTAACAAAATTCTGTTAATATTCATTTTTAAAATCGTTAACAAAATTCTGTTTGTAAGAATGTATTCAAATATCTTTACTAGGAGGCAGTTTTCCACTTTAACAACATTCTGTTAAGATTCATTTTTAAAATCGTTAACAAAATTTTGTTAAGACCACTTTTTCTACAAATCGTTAACAGAATTTTGTTAAGATTTATTTTTAAAATCGTTAACAAAATTCTGTTAAGACAATTTTTTCTACAAATCGTTAACAAAATGTTATTAATAAGAATGTATTCTAATATTTTTATTAGGCATTATTACACCTTAACAAAATTCTTTGAAGATTTTTTTTGAAGCGTTAACAAAATTTTGTTAAAGATTTATTTTTAAAATCGTTAACAAAATTCTGTTAAGATGATATTCTTTTTTTTTACAAATCTTTATTAGGCGGTCTTTCACCTTAACAAAATTCAATTTTTTTAAAATATTGTTGTTTTTTGCTCAAATCATTAACAAAATTGTGTTAAGACGAGTGTGTTCACATATTTACTAGGCGATATTCCACCTTAACAAAATTCTGTTAATATGTTGTTTTTTGTTTTGTTTTTAAAAATCGTTAACAGAATTTTGTTAAAACGAATGTGTTCAAATCTTTATTAGGCAGTATTGCTTTTTAATACAATTTAGTGATATCAACTATTTGAATAAGTGATATCACTCATTCGATTAGGCGATATCACGGAATCAAATGTAAATGAGTGATATCACCTATTCGAATCAGTAATATCACACATTCGAATCATTGATATCACTTATTCAAATATGTGATATCACTGATTCAAAACGGAAGTGTGAAATCACCTATTGAATGGGTGATATCACTAATTCTATGGAATTACCACTTGAATTGGTGATATCACTAATTCTAATGAGTGATATAACTGATTCAATCCGAAGAATAATATCATTCTGATTCGAATGGGAGATATCAATAATTCGAATAGATGATATCACCCATTTAATATGTGATATCGCGCATTTAGAATAAATCGATGATATTACCTGTTTGAATGCGTCATATCACCTATTCGAATCAGTGATATCACCGATTTGAAAAAGTGATATCACCAAATGGTATTAGATAGTAGTACGGCGCCCATAATAGGCGCCGTATTGCTTTTTAAAACAAAGTAGTGATATCACCTATTTCAATGAAAGGCATCACTTATTAGAATAGGTGATATCACCGATTCAAATTTAAAATAAGTAATATACATATTTGAATCAGTAATATCACCTATTCGAATAGTGATATCACCGATTCGAATAGGTAATATCACCAAATGGTATTAAAAATTAATATGGTGTCCCATAATAGACGCCGTATTGCTTTTTAATACAATTCAGTAACATCAACTGTTTGAATGAGTGATTTCACCTATTCGAATCAGCGATATTACTGATTCTATTAGTTGATTTGACTGATTCAAAACAAGGTGATATCACCTATTGAATGGGTGATATCACTCATTCGTTTTGAATACGTGATATCACTGATGCAAATGAGTGATATCACTGATTGGACTAGATTATATCATCCATTCAATAGGTATTATCACGGATTCAGAAAAATCGGTGATATCACCTATTTAAATGCGTGATGTCACCTATTCGAATTAGTGATATCACCAATTCGAATAGGTGATATCACCAAATGGTATTAAAAAGTAGTACGGCGCCCCATAGTTAAGACTAAAAGCAACCCTTATTTCTAAGTAAAATATGTTATCCTTTTAATTACAGTCAAGAGGTAAAAATAACGAAATAAATGCACGTAATAATGACTCGTAAACATTTTCCCGGATTTTGTTACTAGAAACACCATGATATATGACATACTCGTATAAACACCATATTATTTGTGTTCATCCATTTCATATATTCTTATATTCAGTACTGAATTATATATATATATATAAGGGTGAGAAAATACATACATCTACAAAATACCTTTCAAAAAGCACTGGATCCACGGGGGGATACGACAATGTTGGAATAAATTAATAGATTGGGAAAAAAACATTTATACAGTGCTACAGGGTTTCTATAAACTGTAGCACTGTATAAATGTTTTTTTTCCCCATCTATATATATATATCCACTCATTACTGAATTATATATATATATATATTCAATACTGAATTATATATACAACTATTAAACATATCCACGTACTATTTGAACGTTCCTCGTATTTATATTTAATAGTTCTATAAAATACAAAAGAAAAACTCATAGCAAGCGTGCATACTAGCTTAATAAGGAATTATAATACGTGTCACATAGTTTATACAAGATAGAAAAAATGTTTTAGTTCTTGATTCCCCTTCAAAATCATGAGTCAAGCGATAATCACCAGACAAATCATAAGTTCAAATAAAACCATTTCGAATAACACAATAGTGTCAATGTCGTATTTGTCAGAGTAAAGAGGACGACACCTTGTATTAACGGTAGTATGTTTTTATTTATATAAAGGTATTTACTTTGCGCTAATAATCAAGGAAGGTCGAAGTTGTGTTTTATTACAACAGTATTTGCCTTAAAACATTTCACCTTGACAAACTCATATAAATATCAAAACAAAAGAAAAACACACAAAAAAAAAGAAAATGACATACCAAAAAACAACAAGAAAATAAAACAACAAAAAGCACAACAACAAACACATGCAACGATACATGTATTCTTTCACTGAAACATAAATGATTTGTTCACCTAAACCATGCCAACGCCATTACACAGTAAATACTAGTTATACAATTTTTGTATTGATTAAACAATTCCATCATTTCTATGCATGCATAATATGGTGATAGCTGCTCAACACAACATTATCACCAGTATTTCAATTTATTTTATTATTATTTACATGAAGCAATTAACTTTGCCATAAATTGTTCAGAGTAGTTACATCAAGCAACTTACTGAGTGTATAACAAACTATCAATAATGACAGTATATTATTACGCCATCGACTGCACAAGACACTAACGTCAAGTTCATTTAAACTACTGAGCATCGATACTTATACTTTTGAAGTCGTTGTCCATCTTTTTGCTAGATGTATGTATGTTTCACCTAGACCATTAAAGTGTTGTTTCTTATAATATCAAATATTGCGTTATTTTCTAAACTAAATCATTGTATATGCATATACTCTGCTCAAGAGATAATATAATATATACATATATCATACTCTTTATACGCTAAAGAATAGTATACATATTACAATACCTTTTCTGGATACTGGATTACGGAGGATTCCGGAAAGAGACATGTGAGACAAATTATAGATAACAATTTGTCTCACATTTACAGTATTCTCAATATATATAGAAAACGTATGCATATGTTTATAAAACATAGCCATTTATACGAAGACAAATGATTAGTGTGATTGATTTTAAGTGCATTTGGCCCAGTCAAAAAATGTTGCTACAGGTCAACCTGCCAAACGTTAAATTTGGTTGTATTCAGTTTAGAGGTTTAAGAGAATATATGGTAACGGTCGAACAGAAGGGTGTACAGATGGACAAAAATATGCGTTAGCAATATCCACTAAGGCTTTTTATAGTATGGAGATAATAAAACATTTCAGTGTCAACACCATTATTGTTAATTGAATCGGGATTAAGACAAACGATATATAAAACAAACTCTTTGAATCTTTTCATCTCTGACTACTTTTATATACTAGACACTATTTTGTCCAATACAATATCAGATTATCAGTATGTGTTAAAGATTAACGGAAATAATAATACATATAGGGCAACAAATAATAAAATCTAGCAAATATTAATTTAAAATACAAGCATATATAAATTTCTTAACCTTATATACACAATCGTCATGGATCATTAGACGAATAAAGAAATAATAACCAACCATTACAAAGCAATTTCTCCTTGACATACGTTCGTTCTATCTTGAACTTTTACATGGCAATCAACAATGTAAACTATCAGGAATGAAACTGATTACTAACATAAATAGTCAAACATGTGACAGTAAAACCAAACTAGAAACATTCCGAAACTCATGGATATCATAACGACATGTTAAATAATATCGCCGTATGTTAATTTAGTTTTTAATTTAGTCTAGTTTTTTATTGCTGCATTTTTGTATTGCCAAACATGTAAGTAATTCAAATTTACACTAAGCGCGTGTGAATTCTCAGACCCTGCTGCAGAACCAATGCAATTTAAATCGAATCAAAAATAGTTATTATATAAAACAAGTAACCACGTTTAAAGGCGAGTTGTGAATAGAACGATCAATATGTGTCACTTACAACGGTCCTATATCTTCAGCGAATGTCAATTGAGCAATGTAGCTAAACACAGTTCTTACTTGTACTCATCAGGGTACAATACTAAACAGTTATGATTACAACAGAGTTCAACCTTCATCGTAATTCTAACGCACCTTTGTCTATCATACGCATTATATTGTAATATTATTAGTTATTAGGATTATTTACAGGGGACATGGGCTCACATTACCTGCCTGGAAATTATATTCACCCGAGCCGTTAGGCAAGGGGGATATACTTTCCAGGTAGGGAATGTGAGGCCATTTTCCTGTCAAGAATCCTAATTCTGACTTTTACACACAATGGAAAGCGCCATTTTGTTTTTGTGTATTTCAGTAATGGGCTCATGTTTACGGCGCACTGACCAATGAAATCCTGAGAATTTTCTTTGCAGTATGACAAGAATGTCTGTCTTCTAGCTGACAAACTAGATTGTAATATGACTGGCTCTCACCTAGCTGATACATTACATTGTAACATGACTCTATCCTGCTTGAATGTAAAACTGGATTCCTGTCAGTTGTTCATAGCTTTAGAAATACAACATTCTTGGTAAAATGAACACTGACCGATTTAAATCAATCAATTAATTTCCAAGTACATGCCCACCTCTATCAAGTGAAATAATATTATTCACTCAAATACCATGTAATAATATGAGAAAATATATGTCGAGTTAACCTAAACCCGGAGGATTCACGGAGAATTAAAATAATCTAAATATTACTCTGTCCAATTGTTTTACATTCAAACTTGTATGATAAATTATAAAAAAAAAATTGTTATATGTTTACTCAATTGTTCATGATATTATTTAGTGACCAACTGGTAACACTTGTCTGACACGGCTACAAATTAACTGGAGTAGTTATCAGGTAATTGATATCAGCCTCATGCTGCGTGTTAGGATACCTGTTGATTGTATTGCTCCCTCATGATGAGGTTGAAAATGTACCTTATAATCTGGAATGTCAACAGAGTTCAAAATAAATCGCACACAATTTGAATACTCATTTATATTTCTTTTCCCAATATACGTTGATAGCCTTTACTAGTTCCTGTCTTTGTGTTTCGTCGATAGTTATTGTATCGTTCATGACACAACATTTTAAAGATGCAACAATAAATGTTTTGTCAATAATCATTGTGTGTGTTTTAGTTAATGACACTGACGCATCTGGCAGAACACCCTGAGGTTTCTTTTTGGCGAACGTCATCATTGATCCATTTAAACTGCCCAGATATAATTGTTTACTGTTGTATTCTACCATTACAACCTACAATAGAACGATTACATCATGATAAATTCACGTGGGTCATAAGCATTACAGTATCGTTGTAAGATATAGAATATATCTTTAAAAACGATCAAGATAACAATTATATATAAAATCATAACGTTATGCATTGTGCCTCCTTGCTTTTGTGTATTACAGACAACGAAACACTTAATTTTTGCAAGCGTCTATAACTAAGGCTTAGACTTATTCCAAACGCATGGTATGCTATGAAAGAGTGTAAGGGTTCTACAGCCAAACATGCGGTGCGGTACAAGGTCATGGTACGCTGTAAAGGACGTTTTATTATCGTAACACTGATCTGTTCAACATTTTTAATAGTAATTTTAAAACACTTCTGCGACAAGGTTTATCACAACCCGTCTTTCCTCTTTGATTGTGCAGCGACCGGACGGGACCGGACTCTCTGACAAGGTTTTCATAAATCCTTTAAGACAGGAACAGTTTGATGGATGTCCTTCACTCCGTTTTGTCGTGCCCTTGATGCTCTGACTTCAAACAAGTCATGAGAACATATGAGATTAGCTTCTTAGGTTGAACTTATTTTTTGATATATTATATACATGAACATTTCCGTGTTTTTTCTTATAAGTAAGGGTTGAACTCGGCGGGGATTAAAGCTGGTACGGGTGTTAGACTGTGTATCAACGTCAATTTACAGTTCATAACACAACTGTATTTTAGTAAGAATATCGGGGCGCAGCCAAATTGGAATTCAGGCATTTTATGGGTCTTCTACTATTTAAATTACATATCAATTTTAGGGATACAGTCCACAAATTATGATCTGAGCATGCGCGTAGAACTGGTTTGAACTGGCCTTTACTACAAGAATTATAATTCATAAACTACTTATCAGATTTCAATAATAAAATACATATAACAGTAAACCCTTTATTCTAATGCAAATTTCCATTGTTAAAAAACATGATTACCTTCACAGACGCTATTTTTTCAATCCAGTTGCTATTATATTATCATTAAGATGTCGTTTTGTTTATAACTATAATATTTTCCAAATTCCTCACATTCTAATCATGAAACAACATTCTATTTAGTGACCCATTAAACATTCAGTTTCAGATGTCTATCATATCCAAATTATAACATTATACAACACAGATGCCAAAATTAAAAACATGTCTATTTTATCTCAAATCTTTCATGGTCAGTGCGTTTTGATTGTTGACAATGACCAATAAAGAAATTCTAACATCTACACACTGTTCGTTTATTTTTATCATATTCTTTCCCCTTACTGTTTTCTTATGTAACTGTTCTGACCGGCTTGTGATACTTTGAAAACTCACTGTCTTCTTGTTTTTATTTACACTGTCCTGTTGTTTAGGGATGATGACAGGATAAGAGTGAGGTTTGGTGCATCCTTGAACAAGTTTAAACTATCCGGTGGTTCCCTTTTTCCACTGACCTTTCCAAGGTGGTACCCCTGTTGTCAACCCTTAAATGCTTACGATGTACTTTTCGAATCACCTTTGCGTTGTAATACTTGTCGAGTGACTGTATTCTGTAAATGTTACACTTCCCTTTGGACTTAAACCCTTTTCTTTTATTTAAGTGCGTACTAATTTTAGTAATTAGTAACTTTCATCAGAGTTATAACCTTAACGTATTTATTGAAGGCCTGTTGATCATGTTTGGGAGTTTCCCCAACTGTATTATGTTTATTACGAAATAAACTATGTTAAGGATGAGCTTTAAATTCATTTACAAAATGTCTGTGTCCGTTTCGTGTTTTATTTCAAAGGATATTCAGCCGATCCAAATAGTTTTCGAATATATGTTTGGTATAATGAAATAACTGTGTATTTATATAATGATACTTACATAACAATTCCATTGCTAGTCTTTTTTTCTTGTTTGTTTGCTTTCAAAATTGACATCATTAATTACTACTATACACAATTACTATGTACGACTTGTGTATGATCAGTTTGATTTAGAGCCAATCAGAAGCATATACATGTAAGTAATTGCATAATTTAAATATCTTCCGATGTTAGATTCTTAGTACAGCGTACTATAAATACAATTTGAAACGTTTCACGCTGGGTACTATTAACATTATACTTAATAGTAATAGCAAACTTAACGGTAGCAGAAACAAATCTTACCTCTTCTTTCTTTGAACTTTGTCCAGCTTTGCCGATTCCGTATTGACCTTTACTTTTCTGAAGGAAAAAACAACGACAAAGAAATAACACAGATATTGATTAATGAATGATTTCTTTTCTGAAATTTAAAGCATGCATAACTATTTAAACAAGCACGATACACCGGAATCAAGAGGCCGTTATTATTATCCCAAAGGCTCTGTGCTTAACCTAGACCCAATTTAGAATACAAAAGTTTATTATGAGCCATTTTGACCTATTTGTTTTTCTTTGATATATAAATGATAGTATATATGTTAGAACCAGAACTTCGCAGATCTACACACTGGTAAAACATGCCAAGGTCGGTCAACGTTTGACATTCGTCTGAAGAAGATCGAGGGCTAATCTTGTTTCTAAAAGCAGACATAAACCCTTTGAGGCATTATGATCTACTCTTCTGTGATAACGAATACCCATTTTACCATAATGTGATGGCAAGCTTAAAGCGTAGTATACTTTGTTAGTACAATCGCACTTGGAGGTCAAAGGTCAAATGACTTCCGGGTCATTTGTCACTTTTCTAGTTTATTTTATACATGTAGTAAATGTAATAAAGAAAACGCTAGTAATTTGGTTATGGTAGAGATAAAATATGTATAGCTTTATTTATTCAATACTCCAACATGCTTACCTTACTATCAACATCCAATGTATGTACTCCTAGCGAAAAGGGTAGCATTTCTTCCTCTGAAACCACCTTATCCTGCAATATCATACATTATTGTATTATTATAATATTTACCTTTTGAACAAAACGTTAATCAATTTAAAATATACATACAATATCAATAGGAATGAGCTTAATACCACGTAAACAACTTTGTTGCTTCCAATTTTCAGTATTTTTTTAATTGGCTTAACATATACTTAACATATGCTTCATATTTATTTATGTGGCATTTTACATTTCAGTTTATGTCTTTTTCTATAATATGAATAAAATGAAACAATTAATTAAATTTGCCATAAATGTAATACAAATCAACTTTTATTTTTGTTTTCAGGAGGACTTACCCGAGTACTAGTAGAAAGCCAACTTTTTAATTTTAAGTTGTCTTCTTTCAGTTCTTTCAACTCTTGCACCGTTTTCTGAAACATGATTTTACACTCATAATTGTTAATGCATTTATTTCCGGTGCTTAAGTTTACTGAAATTCCAAAAGATAGTATCTTACTATTTCTAACCATCCCTGAACGGTCAAAGCACGAAAAACATTTCAATATAAATATACACATGTATATTCAAGAAAATAAACATAATATTACATTAATATAAAACTGTGGGGCTTTTATGTACATATTAACGAACGCTAAACAATGTAGTAATGTGTATGCATACACGAGCGAGAGAGATAGAGAAAGAGAGGGATACTATGATGTGTAATCAAGAGTTAAATAATGTTAAAAAAAGAAAAGTACTGAGTTTGTATGTTCACAGGCTAAATGTTTCCTTCTTATATTATGGATCACCGTAACCTAATTATTATGTTGTGTTTTAATATTGGTCACCTTTGAACTGCATGTCACATCTATACAAAATCATTAATTTATACAAATCACTAATGTATTTAAAAATGTTATATATACATATATAATATAATAAAAGTAGCTATAAAAGTAATACCTCAAGAAGACTGTTCTTTTCTCTAATCCGTTTCTGTGCTTCATTCAATGTAGTCTCCAAATGTGTAATCGTCTCCTTAAGTTTCTGTAAGTATTTACATCGGATTAGTTTATACATGTAGTCAAGTTCGTATTATCAATAATAAAATAGAAGGCCCGCGTTGTAAGCTATCACGATGATACAGAATCCCTTTCAATGGTTGCGGGTGTTGATAGTTATTGTACATTATACAGTCACCTGATACAGTTACAATATCAGTAAGTAAACAATTTCAATTATAATACGACACAGATAATCTCATATCAATAAACTCCGTTTCGCTAAATGTTAATGATGTCCAGAATTGTAAACGCATTGTCACTTCCTAATTTACACACCATACATTTTGTACATAATCGTTAGTTTGAAAGCGAACAAAGATAACCTGCTTGATTTAAATGAACATCAAAACATATGTAACATTTCTGAATCCCGTTAATTTATATTACTAGTAAAATGTACCGTTATAAGCAGGGAAAGATCCAACAATATCTCAACCAAATTGCTCCTGAGTTACAAGTGGATAATATATCTTTTGATTTTCTACTATTTTTACGTACACAGCCATACAATCCTACAGATTTGCCCAGAATACCATGCAATTTCCTTTTCTGTGCTCAGCATGAGGTCTAATTATTGTAACAGTTAGCTGATTAAGACTATGATTTATTGATCCACATGGTATCAGTGTATTGCTCTACTACCAGTACTGTAACAAGGTCAATGTGGTCAAGTCTCAAAGGGACAAACGGAAATCTTGAGTTTTATGCAAGCAATAAAATATGCACATCAATTTATTAATCCTGCCTCATTTTGACATTTAAACTGCTTGCATATAAATAAATAATAAATGGTGATTTCAATTTCTAACAATTGTGATTTCTAACAATTTCTAAAGATAGTATTTGTGAATTATTATCAAAAGTTATTAATCTGTTAACGCACTTTTCTTTTGAGCTATTTCAATATTAATAGTAATGCCGGATTGCAAGTATGCAAGTTATGTAGAAAACTAACGGGGCCCACTGAGTTTAAAAAATCTCAAGATTGCCGTGTGTCTCTTTAAATATATACAAAAACATAATATTTTGGATGTTATTTCATACTTCTACTATTACTTTTTCAAAACCTGATTGTAAAGTCTTTCCCCCATATTTATTGGGGTTGATGTTCACACTATTTTGTTTAGTGTCGAACCAAACTGATTTTTGAAAAAGACCAACATTATTTATGCTGATCATTTTAGAAAAAGTCCCATATCAATATCACTTATAGTTTTCAAGAAGTAGTCGCTAACATTTTGTTTTTTAAAAATATATTTTAGCTATGGCGGCCATCTTGGATTTCCGGCCGACATGAAATGTTGCTAGGATCAACTAGATATCCAGAGCAATATTCCAGTGAAGTTTCATGAAAATCCGTTACGTAGTTTCAGAGGAGTAGCGTTAAACGTTTTTACTACATAACTCTATGTAAACAAAGATGGCCTCTGGCAGCCATGTTTAATGTCAAATCAAAATGATTTTCGACAAGGACCAACATCATGTCATTCTGATCATTTTATAAAATGTCCCATATCAATATATCTTACAATTTTCAAGAAGTAGTCGCTACAAACTTGTTTTAAAAAAAATCTATTTTTAGCCGCGGCGGCCATCTTCAATTTCCGGCCGAAATGAGAGAGAGAGAGAGAGAGAGAGAGAGAGAGAGATTTTATATTCATAAATAATTGAAAATATTCATTAATATGTTATACATTTTATCAATTAAATTTCATAAATTCAAATGGTATTGTGAGTTGTCTTTATACATGCAGTTTTAAAAACCACAAGCTTCCCATCTTTTGTCTGATCACTCTCTCTCTCTACAATGAAACATGATATAAACATAAGATTTCAAAGATATTAATTGTTGCAGGGGTTTGGAATTAATGGAATATAGATAGATAGTATTCTGATTGCAATTTATTGAAAGAAACTAGATCTCTATATATAATCACTGAGACGAGCCAGTCCAGGCAACTCTGCCCACTACAATGTATCATCAGGTCATTAACAAGTGTGTGTCTGGACAAACTGCTGGGAAAATAACAGAACTGTTATTTTTTATGATAGCAAGATGTTTCTGTGTATAATCGTATCGTCAGTTTATAGTACCAAGCTGATAAGAGCGAGGACATACACTTTCTATAGTTTGTGATTAAAATGCAGGACTGTATCATAAATTAGTCTAATACAAGTGATCATGCAATTTTTGGCTTTGGTGTTTCAAAATTATTTGATGATTTCTGTGTTAATTAGCATCATTGATAATGTTCTCAGTTAGCGCTTATTTACCACTGAAATAAGATATTGTCAAAATAAAAGTTTTAGACTTGTAGAAAAATGCAATGATCACTAAAAGCATAAGCAAGTGAATTATAAAAATTGACCACAAACATTAACTCACAATTATTATTAGTAGTAATAGTAGTAATAGTAGTAGTAGCAGCAGCAGCAGCATAGTGGGAAATATATACAGTTTAACAATTTGATTCCAAATAACTCATTCCAAAAATGTAATCTGACTTATAAATTGCTTGAGTTATACTAGCTTTGCATTTAAATGTATTGAACTTATTAGAACCACATTTATGATTCATGATAACATCATACCACTCACAAGTTTATGAACCATAGGAATCTATTCGATAATAAGAGTAGGGCAGGTTCCCGGATTCCTATGTATCAATCCCCTCTCTCCGGGGCGGCTCTAAATAACCTATACTGTGTTGATGAGCCGTTAAACAACATTCAATTCAATTCACAAGTTTATGACATCATCATTTAATATGACATGTCAGGGACAGATCCAGCAGATTTGAGTTTGGAGGGAGTTGGGAGATAACTAGTTTTATTTTAGCTATTTAAACAGGCCTGCAGTGCAAACATTTATTACAGTGTATGGGGCCCATGCAGTCAATTTGCAGGGGAATGGGGTGGGGTGGGGGACAGATCCAGGATTTGAGTTTGGAGGGAGGTGGGAGGTAACTAGTTTTGTTTTGCTATTTAAACAGGCCTGCAGTGCACATGTATTTCAGTATATGGGGCCCATGCAGTCAATTTGCACGGGAGGGGGTTGGGGGGTATTTTGATATTTTAGTTGTCTAGGGAATGGGGTAATGTCCATCTAATTATTGACGCGCGTGAATGGATTAACGAGCGATTCCTACTGCATGGTGGATAGAGGTAACGGACCCTAGCTGCTCAAAACTGATCCTGGTTGCACGTGTAACTTTATGCCACGGAACTTTTGAATGTCATCCTTCGAAATATATGTTCTTTATTTAGAACAAATGCAGAATAATTCTTAACAAGATGAAACAAATTTACTTTTGACCGGTCGATACAATATTCATGACTTTAAAAAGTCAAACTTCTATGTTATCACTCTGAATTTTATGAAAATCAAACTTCCATTTGATCCCAAAGTGGTTTGCAACGGCTGTGGTTCAATAAAGATAAATGTTTAGCCTAAATATATGTAAATGTTAGCATCATGTCTAAATTTCAGAGCACCGGAACCTGGTTGCTTTGTAAATATTCTAGCAACGGACACACTCGGTATCCTTGGCATCGGACCCTGGTAGATAGGCTGTTTGTTTTCTATATAACTTCATATTAAAGAGAAAACGACGATCGGGACTATTGCTCCCCCAACAAAAACAATAAAAAAAATCATTGGGTATTTTATGTCATCTTCAGCATATTTTAGGTTATATATGACGGTCGATTTATTTACCTCATCAAATCTGGGCGCGAGCTGGATTTGTACTCACGACCGTAGCGGTGAGGTTTAAATAGCGCCTTAGCACTCTGGACCACCGGTTCTAAAATCATTCATACGGAAGCATGATGAAAAACAAACAAAACGTCCAGTATTGAATTATTGTATGAGTTATGGTTGGAAAATATAGAGGGTGTGATCTTGTTATAGTGATTGCCCTCTTGAATCTGGTGGTGAGTTTGGCTAAACTGGTCTATGTCGTATTAGCTACAATACTACATAAATATACTCCGGGTATTCTCGTTCGTTTGCACCTTCAGATAATTCTCTCTTCATGACCTGTCTTCCGTCGACAGTACCCTAAACTGAACTATGGGCCCGCAACTGACATTTAACCAAACACTTTCGCCGCATGCGTATTTTATTACGTTTTTTGTCGCCGTTTGACACGACAATTTTGACCTAATTAGACCTCCAGTTTTTGTTTTTATTTAAAAAAAAGTTATTCGAAAGTCATTATCTTAGAAAATGCAAGAGGCTTAGCTACATGTAAGCAGGCCACGCATCTGCGTACACATTGTCTGTAAAAATCATAAATTAAAAAAGTAAGAAAAAAGAAAAAAGAAACAAACAAAAACGTAAAACGAGGGCTTGAGAGGATATACGGAATCACACTATATCATCAACATGTCAGCGTCAAATAAGACTTAAGTAATGGGAAATACTGACTCCCAAAATGAACCACAGTGTATCTGTGAATAAAACAAGTTCCTGGGAAATGAGCAAGAAAAATTATTTATCGGTCATACAAATTCAGCAATGTGAACAGCTAATGACGTAGTCTATAGACAGCTAATGACGTAGTATATTGGTTGGCATAATGTAGGCACTGACGTATAGATAGGCAACGTTATTGCACGCTAAAAATGAACATGTTTTATTATTTAGATTTTTTTTAAAAACAATTATCGTCTCCGTGGCCGAATGGTCAACGAAATTGCGTTGTAAAAATTCGCATCTCACCGCTGCGAGTTCAAATCCCACTGGGAGCTAGACATGTAAGTCAGGAAGTGTCGATTCTTACGGGTGGCGGAAGATGTACAGTACTGGTTCTACCCAGGAAAAGTGGGTGGTCTGCCTCCAACACAAAAAATTAACCGTCCTGTATAACCTTACATGTGTTGAACATGATGTAAACCACAATACAAACAAACAAACATACAAACAAACAAACAAATATTTAGATTTATGTCCGTCTGTTCACAAGTTTCAGTCCAGGGAGTGTTTTTATATTTTTTATATTTGAGGTGTCCAGGGGTGGGGTTGTTAGGATGCTTTGTCCAGGGGTGGACGGGGGTGGGTCTAAAATAAAGTTAAAACTCCTTCTATATGTACAAAGTACAAATATTAACTTTGTAGATCTACAGGCCATATTTTCATTTTAATATTAATTGTATATTGACTAATAATATACTAAATGTGCATTGTCCGAACACACTATAATGACTCTTTTGTGCTTACATTTATGGAGTGCATTCATACATTGTACTTCGATTGCTAGAAAATAAATGACTACTACTAAGAAAAATAAATTATTTACCGTTTTCCGTGGTGCTTTCTCCCTCATTTTCATCAACATCATACATTCTGAAACAACCAAATATAATACATGTTTAGTTTGGAAAAGCCAATCAGAGTTCAGAGCGCCAAATTTAACGGACGATATATATATTCAACGTGTTTTGTTGGAGTTGTGAATAACTGTACTTAGAACGGTTTAGTTTATTCCTGAAGAATGAATCGAAGTGCTTTAAGTGACATTTCTAATGAGAATGGAAACAATGAATTTACTGCAGGTAAGAAACTTCTATATATGTTTGTATTGATGACACTCTTATGACTGGATTTTATTTCTAAATTATCGATTTCATTTTAAATTGAAATCACATCTATGCCCGGAAGGTGTTTCTATGATGAAAGGCTTCCAAAAATGATAAAAGTACTAAATGTAAAGGAAATAGATAAAAATCATGTACTTAAATACAATAATCTTAGAAGATTTAAATATGAATGTGTTGTATGTAAAGTATACATTAATCGTGCGATGTAATAATAAGTAGTTATTGCCTTTTACAGGAGATGTTACAGTCCGGAATGCACTTAGCGGCCAATTTCAAGAGAGTGAAAATATTACTTGGTCAGAAAACATGGGAGCTATACCATCCGGTATGTGTTTTGGATACAATTTATAATGGTGATGAATGCATATTACTTATTTCAGAAATCTACTATTGATCTTGTACTTAACAGCTCCATATCACATATACTAGCATGCTTTTCTATTATTCAGCAATATACGGAAGTTGGGTACATATGTTAGGTATGAACATTGTATTTGTCGTTACATAAGTTTTCTACCTGAAAGGTCAAAACGTTGGCTAATGATTCATGCCCATTTTCTGTTCTTTCTGAAGTTGCAAAATAAAAACAAGGTCGGACGGGCAAGATAAACCACACTGTTATAATATATTGGCCTTACACACACAAATATATAATTTAATTGTTAATAAATACGCCACTGAGGAAGGCCGCAAGACCGAAATCTACGGAATAAATATAATTGCTAGAGTTTATATATACATATTGCTAGAGTTTATATATATATTACATAACTGACTAACTGATTGACTTATTCGTAAACTAACTGTTTATTAAATGAAAACTTACCTGTTTCACAGAATAAATTTATCTCACAGCATAAAATGTTGCTTGTAGCAGACCGAGTTCAGGTTTAAAATAAAAAGTCCGATAATAACGTTATAAATCCGACACAACAGAGTACTATAATCGTATAAGTTCGTTCGTGATAGTTTTTTTTATTCAATTCTCACAGTCGAAATATTCTGTCTGTCGTCTATATTTTGAAGCATAGTATTATTTGTTTCTACTGATTTCTTATTCAAACACTTAATAGTCATATGGCTGAGTTAAAATGGTTTCAAATCATAAAAACATAGTGATATAAAATCCGTTATAAAGTCAGACGTTTTGACAAAGACTCATACAACACACTGACGACCAACCATATGCTCCGTTATTTATAAAAGATGAACGCTATCCAATCAAATCACATCAGTAAATATCCAGTCAGTGTGACCTGTATCTAGAGCCTATCAGTTTATCCCGAAATGTGGCTAAAATTTATGCTACGGCTTATCAGCCACAAATCATCACCAACTGCTGCACTGACCGGTCACTAGACGAGACTGATATCCTTAATCAACATTCTATGTACAATGTTTCCAACGTGTAACAGGACTTCAGACCTTTCTAAATGAAGATTGTTAATATATAATTTAATGTATTTAATAGATCATATATAGCAACATATTCACATGGGCGAAAGGAAAGGACAAATATGTTAAACATGGAAAGGCATTCTGTGTTTACATTTTACATTTCAGATTTGCTTATGCTGAACATTATGATACGAGGTTCAAAGTAAAATACCAACATACACAGATATTTGTTTAAATGAGATTCTTCAAAAGCTTGATTCTTCAAAAGCAATGGGCTTGGCCAAATTGACCAAAAACTTACCAAACTATCAGCTAACTGCATATCAAAATGTATTTAATAGTTTCTTCTATGTATGGCCGGGTCGTCTGGCGTATATGCATATGCTAGTTCGGTATTACTACAATATCAAAATACAGACCCAGTTGCGTTCAAGTTACCCAACAATGAATTCCGTTTGCGTTTGCTTTTTTTTTGCGTTCCGTTTGCATTGCGTTTGCATATCATTTATCAGTCGGCGTTTATAAACGAAACTATGCGTTTATTTAATTTGTTTTTATAAAAGTCGAACAGGAAATTCAGCTTTCACAAAACACAGTATGTGTTTAAATGCACAGAAAACATGCATCTGCTTTCGTTCGTTCCGCGTTTACCAATCTCAACATTTCTATCATATACGCATGATATCCAGATATCCAGTAATGCGATTTTTATCACGATTCGGAGATTGTATGTATGTAAGAATATTGTAGAATGGGTCCATTTGTTGACACTAGTTGACCACATGTGGTCTATTTGTTCACTGCAGAGGTATTTCTATCAGATGTGAACTGGTTTGTTATTTTGAATCCTTTTGCATGTTTGTATCTTGTACAAATAATGTAATGTGTGTGAACGCTAAATCCCCCTCCCCCAAAAAATGCGTATATAGTATTACATCTATATGGAAGAGCAGTTAAATCATCTGACTAGTCATCAAAGAGCTGCGGGCTCGAATCCCGTGCAGACATACTTGATATTCCTCAAAGAAATTTATTAACGGTTTTCAAAAGGCACATCCAGTGAATACCAGTGAGTACCATGTGTATGTATGGAAAAACAGAGTATATATATATTGGTGATTAGTATCATTTGTAGCGTGGTCACAGACAATTCTCTTTGTTCAGGCACAGGTGTAAATCGTTTAATTGAAAATAAGACCTGTCAGAATAGCTGTGAGAATAACAGTGAGAATAACAATTCAGTTCAATTTTATTAAAGCATAAACATTTTACAATGTCCATCGCCATCAGCACGGAGGCGGTAATACATACAAGACATACTAAATACAAATACACATATATTAAAACATGTTCTGGAGAAGAGCATGAGAAATATTTAGGTATGAGTAAACAATTTTAAGGATAAACACGTATATATTATTGAAAGTAATTATAGCATACAAGTTGTCCACACTTCACTGGCATGGCTCGAAACACTATTAAATATTATGTATAGTACATGATCCACTTATGACCTATACAGTATAGATAATCTACAGTGTGATTGCACGAGCTTCACGAATACCAATACCGTAACATATATTTGCATTGTAAACATAAGGCATTATGAAAACAGTGTTGGGTTGTTGGTCACTACATTATTAGAACAGTTATACAAAACAATATAATAATAATAATAATAAAACACTTACAAAAACTGCACCCTGCGCATTCTTTTTAAAAGTATATATTTATTCGGTTGCAATTAAGCTCTCGCGTTTGGTATTCGCAAGACTAATATATTAGGCTAGCAGTTAAATAGTTATTCTAATAATAACAGTCAGAATAACTGAAATAGAGCTGAAATGGACATGCTACAAAACAAATAGAGTATGGTTTCATCTCGTTGGTTAATTTAAACACCTCGATGTTTAAATGAACCAACTCAATGAAACCATACTCTATCTATTACTTATTCTCTAAATGAGTGTGTAAAGGCCATTTTTTTTAGAAATTGTAATAACATGTATTTTCGTTGCGAAAGAAACGTGTGCAATATGTTTTTTAACATGCACATTTTATAACTTTTTACCTTTCAAAACATTGAACAGAACAGCAAACTCATATGGCTATCTCGGGCCTCGGCCTCATCTGGCTTACATTATTTTACATGTGTAATCTAAACAATATCATTTTGGACAGACAGAAACAAATATAACATTTTATCTACTTGTGTATGTTTTGCTTAAATGTGATACTTTATCAATTTTCATTTCTGTCATTGATTTACAAGAATAAAATAAACGTATGACGTTAATATGCATCAATCATATGATGTGCCATTTGAAATAGGCAATTCGGTTCCATGTTCCCAAACCCTCAGTTAAAAGTACGCTGAAATGTTACTGACGTCATCTTGTAACAACAACGTCATAATGGTGACGTTTTTTTCCAAAGTGACGTTTTTATTCCACGGCCTTGTCTTTGTCAGTTTTTCTGTTTATGTTTGAGATTCTAGAAGGATGGATATTTCAAAAATGGCATTTGGTTTCGCAAATATATAAGGATAAAAAGGTAGGAGAATATTTATTATTTCACATAATTTTACATTAATTGTTTCCTGGATGACCTTTATTTGAAATGTATTTGATAACAGACCAGAACGGCAGTTCATATTATAATCAGTCCCGTAGACAGGCCTGAAATTTAACTGAGGCAAATCCCTTTCTGGGGAGGTCCGGTGACATGTAAACTCCACCCCACCCACACGCAGATTATTAATTTGTACGTGTGTGTGATTTTTGTCTGTGATTTCAAAAAAAAAGTCTGCCTCAGCGTAAGTACACGCCTGATAATAGATTGTTGATTGTTGAAGACAGTTTGATCAAATTCAAGTTGTTCATGTATAATTTAATATGTTAATTCTGATAACATTTTCACCAAAAATATTTTGGTAGATCTATACAGTACAGTACAAATGATACTGTACAGCACTGTATGGTCGTCTTTTCGTTGGTAAACGGGTCAGCACTATCTTCGAATTACTGTAGTATTTTCAAACGAAACTGACTGCTTTCTATTCCAAATTATCGCCTGACAGACTCAAAAAGAAATGAATGTTTGGCCCTTGATCCATCTTTTTTCGTAATGGTTAAAAAAAGAAAGTTCTAAGTGCTTTTTTAGTTCTTCAGGTTGGTTATCTTTAAGCCGTTCAACATCTCCGAGCCAGTCACAAATTTTGTTCACGTCATATTTAGATTTAGATTGAATCGTTATTGTTTTTCATTATTCCACAATTTCATTAATGTCCATCCCCATCTCTGTATCTTCTTCTGTCGATATCCTGCGTACACTACCGTAATCTTGACCGTGTAGCGAGCATTATGGCTGCCATATTCAACCGACGCAGTTGTCGTTGGATACATTGCACGTGTCGATGCACGATTTGACTGGTTCTTGGTCGACTATTAAAACAAATAGCTATACTCTAATGTTAAATGTATGTAACGTAGTCTACTAGATTTAATATGGATTTTCGGCCCGCCATATGGCTTTTTTGGCCCGCAATATGGATTTTTGGCCCGCCGTTTCACGCGCTTGTGTAATATGACCGCATAGATAATGCCTGTATTACACGAAAAACGGGCCGTGTTTGTTACTATATAGTTTATTTCTTTATTTAAGCCAAAAATGGCCCATAAACATGTTTAAATAATATACATATTTATACTTAAATTTCACTGGTGAGATGAGCAAGAGCATAATGTATTTATATAGCAAGTTATTGTATGTAACAAACTACATGAATATAAATAGAGGTTATTAACTGGGGTAGGTGTGCCCCTCTTTGTGATATTGGCCCGAGATAGCCATATGAGGCCCGAGAGCTTTAGCTCGAGGGCCTCATATTGCTGTCGAGGGCCAATGTCACAAAGAGGCACACCTACCCCAGTTAATGACCTGTTTATTACATGTGTAACCAAAACACTTTTATTTTGGATAGATTATTAGATCTAAATTGCGCAAAGTCATTTTTAAATATCTTTCATCTACTTGTGTATTTTTTTTTTAATATGACTTTATTTAGATCCGTTTTTATTCATTGATTTACAAGAATAAAATAAACGTATGACGTTAATATAATAGGATGTGCCATTTGAAATCGGCAATTCGGTACCTTGTTTCCAAAACACCAATTCGCCCCACTTAATTAAAATTACAAAGAAACGTTTCTGACATAATCTTTGTAACAAAATCATCATAATGGTGACGTCGTGTTTGCCTGTGACGTTTTATTCCACGTCATTGACTTTGTCAGTTTTTGTGTTTACGTTTGCGCTTGTTGTAGAAGAATTTCAAATGGCATTTAGTTTCGCAAATAGAATTTAAGGATAAAAAGGTTGGAGATTATTTTTTATTTCACAGTACAGTACAGTGCAGTGCAGTG
The DNA here is from genome assembly GCA_037043455.1 of Cyrtodaria siliqua. Taxonomy (NCBI): domain Eukaryota; kingdom Metazoa; phylum Mollusca; class Bivalvia; order Adapedonta; family Hiatellidae; genus Cyrtodaria; species Cyrtodaria siliqua. The sequence goes on along the minus strand of JAWPHD010005814.1, from coordinate 111,211 downwards.
CAGTGCAGCACAGTACAGTACAGTACAGTACAGTTTCCTGCATGTCTTTTATTTAAAATGTAATTGAGACCCGAACGGCAGTACTGTATACTGGTCGGGGGCCACTTTCGTTTTTGTACCGCTTCTTTACTTTTTGGTTGTTTCTTGTTTCCAATCGTCTGTGCTAAAGGTCTGTCGATAAGTAACATCGCGCTAGCAATTTGCCTTGTAAAAACAGTTTTTAAATGAGAATGACGGAAACTGGGCTTGGACGGAAACTGGTCCCTAAGCAGTATATATTATAATAGGTAGTTGAAGACATTTCGATCAAAAACAACGAGTTGATATAAATGTACATGTACTGTATAATTTAATAGGTTAAATCTATCACACAATCGGCACAATTGTCAACATCTCCGAGCCAGTCACACATTTTTTTTCACGTCATATTGTAGGTTAATTTAGACCGGTCCGAGTCGTTCTTGTTTGTCACAATTTCATTATTTTGTCCGTCCTTATCTTTGTTCGGCTACTAACGATCTTCTGCGTGTACTCAGAGGGTAGCGAGCATTCTGGCTGCCATTTTCAACCGTCGCAGTTGTCGTTGGATGCACGTGCCGATGCACGATATGAATGGTTCGTGGTCGATTATTAAAAATATATCTACAATTTAATGCTAAAATGTAACGCAGTCTAGATTTAATATGGATTTTCGGCCCGCCATATGGGTTTTTTGGCCCTTCATATGGATTTTTGGCCCGCCGTTTCACGTGCTTATCTAATATGACCGCAGAGACAATGCCTGTATTACACGAAAAACAGGCCGTTTTTGTTACTATATATAGTACACAGTGTAACACATGTATGAGTGATTCTCTCTTTCCATTACATGCAATAACTCAATTATTTACTTAGTTCTCTTATCCATTCAGCCTTACATTTGTATATTATGTATGTCACGGCATGTTTTGATGAGTAAACAATAACGTTCATATGCAGTATGATTTAGCAAGTTTAAGTAAATATTAACATATCCCTTTGGGAGAGATCTTTCTATAAAGCAGGTAGTTATACATTAAACAGGTATTTATACATATCGAGCTTGTAAAACTAAGTTCAAGAATGTTCCCTGTGTTACTTTAGTATTTATTTATAAGTATTCGTAGTTCAAAAGCTTTGTATATGAACACGGATAACTTTCTGATTTCAGACTCGCATGTGCTATTTATTAGTTGTGTAAATTTTAAGAAGCTTGGGTGTTTCCAAAAGTATTTTTTTTATATATATAGTTCTTAAATCGTTGTAGTTTTTGCATTCAATTACGAGATGGTATTCGTCCTCCAATAGGTTACATTGTCTACATTTTCTATCTTGTAAAGGTACACTGCCTACGGCCACATTCAATTTCTAATCTATGCGATGACAGTCTGAGTTTTGTCAGAGCAGAGCGAAATTTAGATATATTTATTTTATCTAGATACGGTTTGAATTCAAAAGTAGAAATGGTCCTATAAAAAAGTGCTCGTGAGAATATATTTAATTCTGCATTCCATTTTTGAATAAATACATCTTGAATTCTTTGTTTGAACATTGCAAGAAAAATATTAACATCTCCGACACCTTGCGCTAGCCACACATCGTAGAAACTTAGTCTAGATAACAAATGTTTGACTTGTGATGTCCAGTTTACTCTGTTAATGTGCAATTCACTAGCGTTTTTAAGCATACTTTAAACTATTTTTGTGTATTTTGTTTGATCACACAAACACAGTTTCAACCAATATTTAATTATTATATAATATCGTTTATTTATAAAATATATGCGTCCTATTTCCCCGTATATTTATTTTGCGTTGATATTTTCACTCCTAAAACTCGTTTACAAAACTTTAAGTGTGTTCTTTCAACGTTTGATCCTTTATTAAAACCCCATACTTCAGATGAGTAATTCAAAATAGGTGTTATAAGCTTGTCGAATAACTCCAGTGAATGTTTTGGTGATATAAATTTACAAATTTATTAAGATATCTATTCATTTGGAATATAGCTTTAAGGGATTGTCCTACCAGCATTTTATCAGTTTCGTTAAAAGCTCCCCCTGTTGTGAAAACAACTCCTAGATATTTGAACTTACTAACTAATTCTGGCTCGGTGTCTTTAAAATAGAGCTTAGTAGTACGTGGTAACTGTCCGCCTTTTCTAAATATAATACTGATAAATATCATTTAAAACGAAGAAAATCACTGCAAATGAATGATTTTTTACTGGTCATATAAAGCATTATTGCCATTAAGTATTTGTTTCCCTATATAAATCATTAATTTTTCATATTTATAAATATTCCATATATTGTCATTTAGAACCGTGATGTCATAGCTCTCAAAATGGCCGCTTCCATAGAAACTTCAAATGATCATTTGATAATTATTTCACCCTTATTCAAGTATTTCAGAACTCTCAGTAATAAAGATGGTTTGTCTTTGCCGCTACAATCCTTTTAAAACGGTTAGTCAAAGCAAAAAAGAAATATAAATATAAAAAGATCGGACAGGGAATGTAGCATTCAAAAAGTTATCAAAACACAAAACAGTTTGGCGTGGCGCAGTCGGTAGCGCGGCGGATTTGTAACCGGAGGCCCCGGGTTCAATCCTCCGTGGTGCCACTGAGTTCCGTCGGTGTGTTCTTGGGCAAGACACTTTACCTTAGCCTCGTCCGTCGGATGGGGACGTAAACCGGGCGGTCCCGTGTATCGGTCTATCTTCCGAGCACGTTAAAGAACCATAGGAATCTATTCGATAATAAGAGTAGGGCAGGTTCCCGGATTCCTATGTATCCTTCCCCTCTCTCTGGGGCGGCTCTAAATAACCTATACTGTGTTGATGAGCCGTTAAACAACATTCAATTCAATTCAGTTTTATTTGCAAATTCTCAGTTTGTATACAAACAAAAGCACGAGATCAAAATACATGTACAAAGTCATATTTAGAAATCACATACATACATTGCGCCTGTAATAATAAAAAATCTTTCTTTTTTTCCCGGCATATTTTCATATTATTAAACATAGAGGACAACACACTTTCACTATAGTTAGTAGTATTGTAAGTAAATAATAATATGAAATTAAATATCGAATAATCTTAAAATAAATTGAATAATCTTATAACTTATCGATAATATAGGCATTTTTTATAAACAATCGTTCGAATTAGTTGCAGAGCTCCTTTATTTACCTCAAAACGTGCAAGTGATGCATGGATTTCGAGACCGGATTTTGTAGCTTGGCCACTGAATGGAAATGCAGTAGTTGCACGTGTTTTAATAGCACGTAAATTGAGTTGTGTGAGCAGTCATTCATTTTGGATGTTTGTGTTGGATTTATTTTCTATAGGATTTTACCGTTTAAAATAGGTATTTTTTTTGTATTATGCCTCTAGTGTATTAATATTACCGTTTGTAATATTTAATGTTCAAGCAGAGATGGTGTTTTAGACATCCGTGAAACATCCGTGAAACATCCGTGTTAAACGGATCTGTTGTATTAATGCTGTGTTTGCAGGAGCGGATACGTGGTGGGATTGGGTGGGGTTATCATATATTTATGTTTATTTAACGTTAGATCGGTGATTGTCATTAATACTAGTATACATGATATTTTTCAGCCACCTTGTTTAACATTCCCATGTACTCATGCACTTTAACATGTCGTCATATACACTCTTTCTCATACGCACTTTATTTCCTATTCTCTTTTATTTCTTTCGTTTCCTCTTACAACATGTGACAAAAGAAAATGACATTTACGAAATAAACAATAAAACACATTCAATATAAACGAAAACATAAACAAACACCATTATACAATGGAATAGTTAAATAATAATTGAACATATTTTAGTTCGCATTATAATGTAACAATGCATGTTTAAAATATCAGTGCCATATGTAATATATATATATATAACTATTGGAATTTCGGACAATATACCGTTGAGCTTATCACTATTAAGAGTTAAGCTCAATTGATTGTCAGGATCTAAAATATAAAAGTTCGCGTCCTGGCCGTTTTAGAGATGCCTTACCGAAAACGAAACGCAAGGTATCATTCGGACAGATAGGTTTTCTTAGTCAGGCACATTTTTATTTATTTATATACTGTATAAAAAATAAATTACCACAGCAGTTTGTAAATGTATTCAAAATACTTGTCTATGAGCATACATCACTATTCCAGATCGAGAAGTCGTGGGTTCGATCCTCGCCGCGGCCACATTATTTATCCTTGAGCAAGATAATTAATCCACATTGCTTAGTACTGGTTCTACCCAGGAAGCCATCGAGAGTGATTAATCTAAGTTGCAATATCTTGTTTCGCAATCGATGTAAAATAAATATGTTTAAACTAAACACTATTTAAATGAAGTTAAAAATCAGAATATATTTTATCCAAGATTGAAGCGTTTTTATGTCAGCAGAGTGTTCGCATTTCCAGGTCAATGGCGGTTTGTAAAAACTGTTTGGCTAATCAGTAGTTTGGCTAATCAGTAGTTAACACTTATTATATTTTTGCCTTGTTCATATATATTTTTTTTATACTCTTTTTTAAGGTTTCAGTAGCCGTTGCGATTCTCTAACTCACATATTAATATTTCTATTTTAAGTACTTTTTAGACAACATGTCAAGATTAGCACCGGCCGCTCAATATTTACTATGTATAAATGTGTGTGATAACAATATTTTTAGAAAAAGATTTTATAAATTAAAACAGTGATATATGTGTATGTATTGACTACTGGACCTACTGCTGTGGCTTTTTGTGAGTCATATGACACGGCTGTGGCAGTCGGTTCAGATGCTCAATATTTTAACATTGGGAACAGTCATATGTATATTGATATTGTTTAGTGTCTTGTAATTCTAAAAAGAATGGCATAGTTGTATTTTATTGAACTGAAGTCTTTATTTAGTCTTTATTTATCGAGGGTGACCCAATTAGTTTATACTAATCTTCCTTGGGGCCCTCTGTAACAAATACATGATACAAAATACAAGAAAGGCAAGATACATAAGATATATGTAAACATAATAACATTGTTGGTGGTGGTAGTTTGAACGATATTTACACACTAATAAGATGAGATGATATCTATATCGAGTTTAATGTTGTTTTTCCTTTATCCATTTCATGCAGTTGTTTGTAAAATTTTCATTGTTGCACACTTTTGAATGTGCTCTGGAATATTATTCCATAAAATGGTCCCGAAGTAAGACATGCTGCCCTTGAAAAGTTCCCGATTAGGCTTAGGAATACTAAAATTAGTATCAGTTAGTGATCGAAAACTTCTGTCAGTTGAATTACGAGTACTAAACATATCGGAAATATATGAAGGGACAGTATTGTTCGAAACTCTATACATGAATTTGGCCTTTTGAAGTATAGTTCGCTGATCAATTGTGAGGCAATTTAGTTGTTCCATAGCGGCTTGAAAAGTAAAATACTGTTCACCTAAAATGACGTGACATGCGCTTTTTTGCATTATTAAAAGGCTGTTGATATTTTTTCGACTTGTGTTACCCCAGATTACATTACAAAAGTCTATATATGATTTGTTGTATTGTAGATAATAGTGTACTGTGATGAGACTATTAAACTATATAATTTAAAAGGTTATTACGGAATTGTGGCATATTATTTGAGGTCTAATTAGAGACACATGTTAAAGTAATGCATGCAAAATACGATCATAGTAAATGAACAACCGGTGCTGAGTAAATTAAAATGTGTTAAGGTATTATATTCTTAACAGGCTTTGCTTAAAAGGATTAAGACCCAATTGAATTAGCAACCGATAAGAAACTAACGACTGAGAGGAAACTAGTTGTTTATTGAGTAATCAACCCGACCCGTGATAAAAGTAAAAACTGACGCGCTCATACCTTTTTATTCTCTTTATTTCCTGTTTACAGTCTAACATACAGTGGTCTTAAAACTGCTCAAAACTGAGGAACACTTTTACTGCTAGATCACAGCATGAAGACTATTATAATTGACCTGTTAATGTGGGTTTAGTAATTGATATCAATAAAACTGACCAGGCCTACCTATTACCACATGTGTTCTTGATGAAGCCTGTAAAACAACTGTATACAGTCTACCATTTGATGCCAGGTTTTTAAGTTTTTTTCCACTTTCCAAGCATCTGATTAACACCCTTGTGTAAATAATGCATTAAATTAGGATAACAACTTTACACTCCAAGGGGTCGTAAATGATGGGCTAGCTCTGACCAGTAGGAGTATTAGATTACACAGAGATAACAGACATGGGTCAGTGTTATGTGGAAAATAACATTGTAAAAGAAACCTGTACACTAGGTTATGTTTTATTTCACTTTTAATTCTAGAAAATACAAATTAAGATACATGCATGGTATCTGAATTTTAACTATTATTTATTGGAATGAAAAGAACTACAAAGTAGGTACATGTACACAATATAATGCACCTCAAGAAATGAGTCATTAGACGCTGTATCTTATCTTAGTTGAATGTTTAACACATCCTACAAATCGTTTTTAATTTTTAAAATTGTTGATTGAATGAAATTATATCTAGAAGTTTGAGCAGATAATTCAATAAAATATATGAATTGCAAATAATCTACAAATACTGCACAGTTAAATAATTATGGTCTTATGATAGACACATTATTTGTGTACTCTTGCTGGAAAAAAATCACTTTGGGTGCCGTATGGCTTTTTAATACAAGTTTTTGGTATCACATATACAAATGCTTAATGTTACGTTATGGAGTGAGTGAGTGAGTGAATGCGGGAGGAGTGAGTGAGTGAGTGAGTGAGTGAGTGAGTGAGTGAGTGAGTGAGTGAGTGAGTGAGTGAGTGAGTGAGTGAGTGAGTGAGTGAGTGAGTGAGATGGTGTGTGAGTGAGTGAGTGAGTGGCTTAGTTTTGGGTGGGTGGGTTTTGAGTGAGTGAGTGAGTAAATAAATAAATAACGAATGAGAGAGAGAGTGAGAGTGAATGAGTGGGTGAGTGGGTGGGTTGGTGGGGGTAGTGAGTGAGTGAGTGAGTGGGTGAATGCGGGAGGAGTGAATGAGTGAGATGGTGAGTGAGATGGTGAGTGAGTGAGTGAGTGAGTGAGTGAGTGAGTGAGTGAGTGAGTGAGTGAGTGAGTGAGTGAGTGAGTGAGTGAGTGAGTGAGTGAGTGAGTGAGTGAGTGAGTGAGTGAGTGAGTGAGTGAGTGAGTGAGTGAGTGAGTGAGTGAGTGAGTTTTGGGTGGGTGGGTTTTGAGTGAGTGTGTAAATAAATAAATAACGAATGAGTGAGAGTGAATGAGTGAGGAGTGAGTGAGTGAGTTGGTGGGTGAGTGGGGTAGTGAGAGAGTGAGTGAGTGAGTGAGTGAGTGAGTGAGTGAGTGAGTGAGTGAGTGAGTGAGTGAGTGAGTGAGTGAGTGAGTGAGTGAGTGAGTGAGTGAGTGAGTGAGTGAGTGAGTGAGTGAGTGAGTGAGTGAGTGAGTGAGTGAGTGAGTGAGTGAGTGAGTGAGTGAGTGAGTGAGTGAGTGAGTGAGTGAGTGAGTGAGTGAGTGAGTGAGCGAGCGAGCGAGCGAGCGAGCGAGCGAGTGAGTGAGCGAGTGAGTGAGTGAGTGAGTGTTTCAAGAAATGATAGAAGTACGACATTTCTGACCTTGACCTTGAAGATACAGACACGTGTGTTGGATTATGCACGTCGTCTTGATGAGGTGTGTATTTGTGACAATTTATTTGAAAGTCTGTCAATGTATGTGAGAGTTATGGAGCGGACACGAAATTGACCTTATTATATGTATTAGTGATATCACTCATTTAGATAGACAGGTGCTATCATGGAAAAGTATAAAAAAAAAAGAGCAATACGACGACCTATAAATCACTTAAAGGAATAGTTTGTAAGAAAAAATAAGAAAAAAGAAAAGTGGATTATGTACATTCTATGTAGAAACCTTCCCTCACCCACCACACCAACCCAGTCAAATTATATTGGAGTTTCCTCTAATTTCCTTGCAACCGCTTGCGGTCAATACAAAATACGTGTTGGTTTGAAATTAAATGGCATCAACTTGTGTCGACAATTTCTACTGTTACCTTATTGACAATCTCCATGTTAGCTTTTCTAACATAGACAGAAAAGTAAAGACAAAAGAACCAAAGACGTATTGCGTGTGTGTGTGGAATTTTTTTTTTTGACAAGACATATTTTTCCAGTCTTCTTCATGGTTATAGTGAAATGCAAAAAAAGAAAGGTATTTATGGTCCTGGATGGGGTAATTTAATACTTCCTTGTTTATAAAATTTGATTTTGTAACAGCACAGAACTATTTTATTTATTTAATATGTTTGTTTTTTACTTTGAAATACTAATTTTCAGCATAAGCAAAACGGAAAAGCAGAACACTACAAAATACCTTGCAAATTTGTCTTTTCCATTCAACCATGTAAATCTGTAACCTGTACCAGTTGTAAATACTGTACATAGCATTTCGATTAGGGATATCAGTTTCCTCAAGTGGTGGTCAGAGCAGCAGGGGTGATGATTTGTGACTGATAAGCCAGAGCATAGAATTCAGCCAAATTTTGGGATAAAATGCTAGACTGTATACAAGGTCTGTGGTTATAACGACCTGTTTCAACTACAATGAAAACAAAGTATATTTTCTTTTACCAAAATAAAAAGATGAGATAATTGTTGAAAGAAAAAAGGTGAATATTAAAGCAAGAGTACACACTACCTTACTTTAATCATTATAAATTAGCCTAATTCTTCCATCTTTGACATTTGGTGGAAATATATTTTCTTGATTTTGTAAACAAATAACACTCAACCTTTCATTTTTGTATTCATGTAATATGTAAAAAACATAACTGATAATATATAGCACAACTCACTGTTATACCTGACGTTTTTTTTATTTTAAGGGACACATTGATTGTTTATTTTTAAGCATTTCAATTAGCACCTCGATTTATTATACCTGTATCATGATGACTTAAAACTGCCTGCATTAAAATAAAATATAAAATTGAGATTTTGATTGTCTTCGTTATTCTACTTTTAAAAAGTAAATAAAATATAATTATATTATTGGCACAATATAATATATAGTTATTTGAACCATTCTAATAATGATTACAAAAATGCAAGTTATATAGAAAAACTAACGGAATTTAATAACCGGACTGATATGTAATCCATGTATTTGCCTATAAAATAAATGAATATTGTTTAACGACTCATCAACACAGTATTATAGGGTATTTAGAGGCGCCTCAGAGAGAGGGAAAGGATATATAGGAATCCAGGAACCTGCGCCCTACTCTTACTAATGAATGGTTCTTTAACGTGCTTGGTGGATAGATTCCGAAAAATGGATCTATTCCGAGCGGTCTGTCTTGTTTATAACCCCCCCCCCACACACACACACACACACACACACACACACACACCCCACCCCCACCATCCCCATCGGATGAACGATGCTAATACAACGTTTCTTGCCCACGGACACACTAACAAAACTCAGTTGCACCGGTGGGGTTTGAACCCAGTTTCTCTAGATTTCAAGTTCACGCCAGTCCTGTTTGCCTATATAGAAACTGTATAAACGTTTTGCTATGCTGAACTCGTTGATTACAATTTACTTGCAATTTCAGTAATGTGTTTGAATCACTAGTACATAACATGTGATTTGAGATGGGAGGGGGTGCGCAACTTTAAAAAGAAAAAGAAGATTTTTTTAGGTGAGCTCGTGGGAAGTGCCGGCAGCGTCCCCGCCTGAATCTGCCCATGGTTAAAGCCTTGACTTTGTTTGCAGAGATTAATATGTGCAGATGTGCAGTGCTTAAAGCTACAGAGTCCCTATATCAATCGATTTCTTCTTTGTAGGCGTGTCTTTATTTGTAACTTCATGTTCACCAGCTCATGTCGAAATCGGGTATTTAAGCGAGCAAATATAGCGCAAGAAATCAATTACTGTATATACATCGACCACTGCACATCGTACCTATAAACAGGTAACAGTAATTGTTACAGAAAAAAAAAAGTTAGCTTCTTTCGAGGCTCGAACACACGACCACACGACCTTCTGATTTCAAGTCCTGAGCTCTATCCACTGAACTAAACCGCTACTTGAGAAAATAGTATACTAACTACAATATATTATGAGGCAAAATAACTTAACATATTTGAACGCAACTAAAGATGGATCAATACATATGCAGTCCATATTGTCGCACGTTAAAATTAACATTGCCTGGTGTAATACTGTATCTTATCAATATGAAACTAATACTTCGCCTCAAATCAACCATATCTCGACTTGTTATTTAGCGCTTGATGAGTTTGTGTGCGCGCTCTTGTTATTACGTAATGCCTATTTAGTGTTAAAAATGCTACAAAATACCAATAAATAGCAGTGGTCTAGAGGTTCAGCGTACATCTTTCAAATCTTACAAGTGCAAGGCTGTGGTTCAAATCCATTCCGGGAAACTATTTTTTTATCACATATATTCTGGAGCCGTATATTTATCGATGTTACCTGTACGGAGGCTAAATAAAAATGTGAAATTTTAGAGAGATATAGTTTTTGTTTATGCTCGCCCTATGGCACTAGGCCTTTTGGCGAGCTTATGTGAAATTTTACGTATCGATTTCTCCTTATATACCGACTTTTGGGGTGTTCGTCGATTTGAAACTACTTCACACGTGACTCATTCATATTCATGAGTTATTACCATTTAAAATAGGGACTGTACAGCTTTAATAACATGTAGTAAATGCGTTAATTACCCAGTAATTTGATCTACATACAACATATTGTTTATTCAGAAAATGATGTTAAATTTCTTCTAACTTTATCGACATCTGAACATCTTTTAAAATTAAGTAATTTTGCTACTTACATATTTAAGAATTGTCCACGTGAAACCACAGACCTAATAACCATGTGGCATATATATAACAAGAAAATATATGTAGATGTAGATGTATTTTTGATAATGGGTTAGTTTGTGGAGGCTTTGTTCAAGTCACATACCTGTTGTCGTCGATATGGAGATGACAGGAAGGTAAAGTGAAGAATTAAAAGATACTGTATGAATACAGATAAGTTTTTATTTGGTCTTAGGTATACAGTATTATACATGTTAAGGGGAACATATTCAAGTATTTTCAGTTAAACGAAATACACCTGAGCTATAACAAAGGGAATTTCAGTGACCATGCTACAATATAATCTAAAGTCATATTTACTTCAATTTTACGGGTGATTACCATATGGGCCCATCCAGGCTCATGAGATGCTCGGAGATGCCGTTAAGGCAAACAACTTTGCATTTTAAATGGATTACAAGTGTTCTTATAGAAAATATTTAATTTATTTACTTCTTTACTTTATTATAATACTCAAATATAAATGGGTGCCGAAACGTCTAGGGTAAACATTTAAAAAGATGCCGAAATGGTTTGATGCCGAAACGTCTGGGTGCCGATTCTTCTAGGTTTTCGAAATGGTTTGGTGCCGAAACGACATGAATCGATCTTGATCACAAAGACGCAAAAACTTGAGAATTGTCTGCATTTATTAATAAGCATTTTTCATGTACTGATTGATCATTGGGATCCAATCCGAACTTCCTCATCCATTTTTTTCAAAAATAATCTCGGAAAGAAATAGACACCATTTTGGATACTACTTTTTTGGACAATTATCGCCGGGCTGTGCCCGGCGTCGAAGTTGTCCACTAGTAATCACTTTTTCGGTGATGGCGGCGATTACCGTAAAAAGTCCAAAAAATCCACAAAGTAAACTTTCGCTAAAGTCGTGAAAACAATACGGGCGAGCAAAGCTCGACAAACGAGCCACAGAGCTTCGCACAAAGCGCGAAGCCCCGAAATTAAACGACACACATTTATATTGTCACTAAGCTTCGCACTGCGAAGCCTCAAATTATTCATATTTACGACATTATGTCGACCGCGTTCTTCATGTCCGGAGTTTACCTCGTCCGGCCTGCTTCATATTTTTCAGAACGGCAAATGGTACGCGGATTCAGACTTGCATCAATAAGCGCATAAATGAACATTTCTTACCTTTTTCTTGTGTGACGCAGCATGTGACGTCAATACCTGAGTAGGGGTAACTGGTGCTTTGGCGACTGACGTTAAACATGACGTCATGAGATTGTTAAACATGACGTCATGCGATACATGACGGTCACATGTGCTAATTGCTTTGGTCTATGTATGTACAATGTTTGCCAGTCTGGCAATGGGGAAAGGGATTAATGTGTTACACATTTTCAGTTACACATCTGTGACAGTTTACTTACCTAATTAATACATTCTAAAATGAAATAAAAAGTCCGGAGGATCATGCCTCCACGCCCCCAACCATAGGCCTATGCTGTCATTTGGGCCGAGGTAGTTACTGTACATGTACTCCGGATTAAACTTATGTAAATCGTGAAAATTTGATAATTACAAAGTATTGAGCTTCGCCCGAAGCGAAGCCCCGAACATTAAATAAAACAATACTATTTTGGTAAGCTTCGCGAAGCGAATCCCATAGGCCATGATTCGTCCTGTTCTTCAATTTCGCAGTTGACCTTAGTTGACATTTTCAATTCGCACGAAGCGAGACCCCGAACATTAAAAAAAATCATAGATCACATACTGCCATAAGCTTCGAGAAGCGGTGCCCCAAAACGCTTACAAATATATATGTTATAACATTGTTATGACAGTGTGGTAAACATGGTGAAATGGTGCTGTAAACGCCAAAATAATGCCGAGCGCAGCGAGGTGTATAACAACAATGTAACAAGATGTGTGTATCTCACAAACTATTTAATATATTTACAAAAAAACACACAATATGATTGCGAGCACAAACGAGCGTTTGGTCTCAATTTCATTAAAATGTTTAAAGGAATATTTTAAATACCGCTTCATAATTTATAAAGGGGCTGTCGTGGCCCTATAAATAACCACTGAACTTGAAATACGGTTAACCCGGGGTCAAGCTTCACTATCGCCACTGAGGTTCGTCTTTGTGTTCGTCAGCAAGACGCTTTTCATTAGCCTCGTCCGTCGGATGGGGACGTAAACTGGGAGGTTTTTTATATTGGAGTCTATCCTCCAAGCACGTTAGATATTAGACTATATTCGTTATATTATGTCAGGTTCCATATTCCTATGTGCGATGTCCTCTCTCTCGAATAACGAATAATGTGTTGTTGAGTCATTAAACAACATTCATTTCATACCTTACAGATTGAATTAGCTTATCCTCAAATAACAAGAGCGAACCAGAGGCTCTCATCCGACCACCCCACCCACCCCACACCATCACACACCTAAAATTCGACAAGCAATTCTTGTCAGATTTTAAGGACCTCGCACGTCATTATCATAGGATTTAGCAATTAAATGTTTTGGAATTGAATTGGGTTTTAAGGCGCACCAACACATAAAAGGTTATATGGCGCCTAACAGGCATGAACATGCCAGGCTCATCCTCCATGTACATAGAGAAAAAATATGGAAAATGGGCCTAGAACCTTCTCACCCTGAACTGCAGAGTTGCTGCAAATTCTATCGTAGAAACGCCATTTACGCTGGAGCCACGTTTATTGTTTTTCTGCCACTGCTCTTTTGATGTGAGCGAGATGGCACCTGAAACAATGCAGGGATCATGATGAAGACCTTTAAAGAACATGAACAAAAAATGATAAAATGATAAAATGAACATGTATTTGGGGGGATTCTACCCTCTGCCTACCCGTCCAAAGGGGTCTGCAGTGGCCCTATTCTTTGCCCCGTGACCAAACGGCACCCGGGAACCACACGCGTCAATTAAATGTTTTGAAAATTAAATGTTTTGAAAATGCACTAGAATTCACGTTATGTTATGTAGAAAACAAAGAAACTTCGGTATGAGTAAGGGTAGGTATGGGCCTATACACTTTCCCTTAGCCTCGTCCGTCGGATGGGGACGTAAACCGGGCGGTCCCTTGTATCGGTCTATCCTCCGAGCACGTTAAAGAACCATAGAAATCTATTCGATAATAAGAGTAGGGCACGGTTCCCGTATTTCTATGTATCCTTCCCATCTCTCTGGGGCGGCTCTAAATAACCTATATTGTGTTGTGAGCCGTTAAACAACATTCAATTCAATTCAATTCAATTCTCTCAAGGGCGGCTCTAAATAATCTATAATGTTTTGACGAGCCGTTAATGGCATTCGTATTAAATTCTCTGATAATGATATGCATATTGAATATGACCACCAACAATTAAAATTAAGACATGAAAGTAAAAAAATATTTAATTTGAAATGAAACAACGTATATATCATATATTTAAATAAAAATTGACAACATATATCAATCATTCGTCCAGTTTTATTAAACCAATATAAATAATTGTGAATTTCCCACTTCGCTGTACTCTCCTTCTCCCCTAGCTTGACCCATGAAATATTAATATTATGTTCAGAATTGTCGAACATTTTTTCCAGCAGCTGTGCTGCAATTTCTCGTTAATCACGTGGGGTCAGTCACGTGGAATAAACAATGGCGGCGCCCATTGAACCATCATGGTGCTCCTTCATCCCGAAGAATGACGGGATTGGCCGAGCGTTTACGATTGGCTAATCCTATTGTTATGCAAACAAAACCACTCGCAGTTAATTACAAAATATTTTTTTATTTAATATTTTAACTTAAACTGACTATAAAATGATAAGACTTATTTCAAAAGAGTATAGCATTTAATAAATAATACAAATATGTTTAAAATCAGTTGATTTCCGGGTCTATATTTTGTTACGGTTTATAGGTACTTTGCCGGGGCAAATCACCCAAACCCATCAAATCGACGTGTATCATTGGAAATACCCACGAGCATTATTTCCGATGATCTACGGAAATGAGCGAGTTTGCACGATTGCATTGGGATCCTGCTTTAATAAGAATAATTTAATTAGACTCTTATATGGGTTTAGGTATACAGGAAGTAAATCACTGTGGTATTCATGCCTGGTGTAGGAAAGAAGTTCCCAAACATATAATCCCTAACTTGTTTGTGATAAAAGGCATTTTTGAGTATTTAAGGCCTGTTTTTCTGGCTGAAATGACTTTATTGACTTGTTTGTGATAGCTAAAAACAATTTGCATGGTTGTATGATGATTTTATTTATCAATTTGAGAGTTTTGAAAGTAGAACTCATTTAAGAGGTGCCGAATGAATGAATGAAGTTCGTTCACGGTGTCAAAAAAGATCAGAATTTTCTTTTCTTATATACCACATGACCCCTACTATTCTCAGCAGTTTTCTTGAGAGGCAGGTCTCATGACAAAGAACATGTAAGTGAATCTTAGTTTGAATTTCATTTTGAAAAATGGCTAACTAGAAAGCTTGGACAATATTGCATTGGACTCAATGGGATTTGATTTACTTCCGGTACACCTTGAGAATATGTCTATGGTTAACAGACTGTGAATCATGTAGCCGACAATAAGCATGCATTACAACTTCAATTCCTAGGGAGCCCGTCGAAAAAACTTAAATGGTATAAACACATATTTTTCAATGTTCAAAGCTTGCCGTTTATTGTCTCAAATGACGTTTTCGTAGAGCAGTCTACTAAAGTGTAGAATGCGGCAATATTTCCGGGATCGTCACGTCCGGGATTTTTTACGGAGCATAATGAAACCGTAATTGAAACTGAATGAAACCGCAAGTATTGGAATGGAATAAGAGCAAATCTGTATTTTAATGGAATAATACCTTTTTAAGGAATAATACCCAATTATAATGCGGTATTCTCATAAATACCTACGTGTTATCCACTAGTCGATGGGTTTATTCGCTGCCTATATGGTTTTCATAACTGCACATATAATGGTAAGGTAGCAATGAACAGTTTCTTTGAGTTTTTCACTTTGATAACGCAATCTTATAATTACACATGGTAGCAGTGAAACGTTTATCCCTGTTGTAATGCACACGCTATCCCTTACATGTGAACACCTGTATTTCTGTGCTGATGTGTACTTCTAGCATGTCGTGCTCCAAAGTTGAATTGTAATCAGTGTGTAAGGCAAATCAAGGTATTTGAACAGAGAGAAGCGAGGTCGCCCACCTGGATTCAAAATGTTTGGTAAGAACAACTGATGGTAAAACTCGGGAAGAATGTGTCTGGTAAGAAAAAATAACACGGTCATGGCGACATTATTTTTTTCAATATTGTTTTAACACCCGTGACTTGATATGTTATGTGAAACTTCGTTTCCAGTCCCTACCCAGATATATGCTATTTCCTCTCGGCAGCTATTTTAGCTTGCGTAAAAGTTTGCGTGTATACTATATACACAATAGTTTTCGTTTAGAAAAAAACTAATATTTTTTTACAAGCTAAATATATCAGTAGGAACAAAGTTTACAAATATAGCATTTGTTTCCCCCAAAAATGAAATGTACTAAATGAACAATGTTCTTGTCATTGGTCACGCACTGTAATATATTAATTGTAATTTTGTTATATTTCCTCTTACTGCATAATTCTTTTTAAAACGCAAAAAAGACACAACACATCCTGCTTTAACTTGATGCTTAATAAGTCTCCGCGGCGAATGCCACATGCATAGATCGAAATAAAATAAGTGTATACATTAGACATTAAAATACATGTATCAGTTACATAAATATATATATCAATGAAAAAGTTCACTCTGATCGGGCATACACCTATGAAAAAAGTACAAACACATACAGTCATGTATTACGTGAAACACTATGTATGTATGATTATTATAAATTACATGTACAACAATACTGTATTATAATTTCACTTTACTTTTATTTTTTTAATTAGTTAAACGTGTTATACATTAATTTAGGCACATGAAAACTGTGAATTATTTTCCTTGCCTTTTAAAGTATCTTCCCTAAATCCAATTAGATTTAGATTTAGTCGTTTATTTGTTGTTTCAGTCAAATACACATACATATATGCATTATTTTATACATAAAACATAACTTGTAAACACTATTCTAAAAGAATTATAGGAGACAATGTTATTGCAAATTAACATTTAACATTCAATAATTCATATTAAAACATACTTATCATTTTGGACTGTGTATGAGTTACTAATAATACAAGTATGATGACCGGTATGGTTTTAGCTGTAAGTTATAAGTAAATTATGTTTATTTTTACACGTTTAATGTTTCTTAATCATCAAAATTAATACCAAGTCATTTATTAAGATGTAAGCACTATAAAATGTTCATCAACATTGAGGTGGTGACACATACAAATCAATTTAAAATACACCATAATTATTTCGACAGAGTTAAACATACATAACATTAATAGT
Organism: Cyrtodaria siliqua; assembly: GCA_037043455.1. NCBI lineage: Eukaryota > Metazoa > Mollusca > Bivalvia > Adapedonta > Hiatellidae > Cyrtodaria > Cyrtodaria siliqua. Next base: position 93,796 of record JAWPHD010005814.1, on the reverse strand, counting down.
TATACATATTTTAATCACTCCTTGATTTTATACGCACGGTGATGAATGGATAGACAGAGACAATAGACGGATATCATTGCACACAATAAACCAGACAGTTAATCAAGTGGAAATATAAACAGACGGGCAGACGAACTGACCGGCTCCGTCAGATAGGCATACAGACAGTATTGCTGCAGAAAGTGTGACATGCAGACTCTCTCTCTCTCTCTCTCTCTCTCTCTCTCTCTCTCTCTCTTAAAGGCGCTTGTGAACCATTTCGCGCGTAATAATTTGCGCATTATTATACTTACATCAGTTGCATTATGTTCCCGTTGTTATAGTAACAACAATAACGTGCATTGACAGCGACAAGTATGTGCAAGAAGGTTACATGTTCAGACCATGGAATTGCTATTTCCTATTGAGATACACCGTGATTCTTATGCTGTTAGCTCTGCCGACCAAAAGTAAAACTTAATCGAAATTAGACACTACTATTTTTTAAAAGAAAGTTTGAAATGAATGTGCAATTTTGCCTGCGACAGATTGACTATTATCTTAAACGTTAGTGTTGATTAAAACAGTGAACACACTACTAACATACGAATCTCTTCTAAAACAGTGTGCATAAGTAAAATCGCACTTAATCCAGTAAGCATCAGGATAATTTAGACATATGACATTCACGTTTTTTTGTGTTTTTTTCACAAATTGATTACAAAAGTGAAACATACTTTTATTAAGGTCTGTGTGTTCATATAATGCAATAAACGCAAGACCGGCATTGTATTCGTTTTCTGTAAGTATCTAGTGAAAAACTATAACTCGTGGACACGGCCATGGTTTTGTTTGGTTAATCATAATGTATTAATGTATAATGTTGTTCGTATTGTTGAGTTGTATATATGATATTATATAGATGTATTAATATGAACTCATCTGTATTAAGCTATATATAAATTATTATATATGATTCATATGCATTAGGACACATGATACTCCGGATAACTAAAACAGCTGGTCGGATTCTTATTATCAAAATAGTTGCGGGGTGAAAAAAAACAAGAATGCGGTGTGCCTCTTTAAGACATTCACATATCGTGAACATATAGGTTATGTGGAGTTTAATATTTCAATAAAACAGTATGGGAAGTATTCTTTTTAAAATAGTTTGACACACCCACGGTCACTTTTACTATTTCCAAATCCAAAAATGTATCTGTCTGTTTTTGTTTTTTTGTTGTTGTTTTTTATTATGAACGACTTTTTATTCATATATAAATAATACAAAGGTTACGTATACACATTATATCTGTTTAACATAGATATTGAAATTACGATGCGAAAGCGAGATCCACAAACATACTTTTAAAATCGTTTATGGAGATAACTTGACTTCAAAAACAAACTAACCATTAGCGCCGAGTCGCCGAGAGTTTTCGTGCCGAGTTTTTTCACCGCAAATATTTTCATAAACGATAATTCAACAAAACGGAGAACATTACCTAAAGCAGCTTTCAAGTTGCCCCTAGTTCTTAGTATACTGCTTCGATTTAAACAATTATTTATTTGCTATGAAAAGGAATAGTATTTGTTATAATAATGTATATATATAGAGTCGTTTCTGAAATAATTGTTTAAGAAAAGCATAATTACAAATTGTCCTAATTTGGGAAATGAACATTTATCATTTGCTATTGTGTTTGTGTGTAATATTTAAACCTTGTGTTAATGGATGTGTTATGGTGAATATCGATGTTTGCAAATAAAACAATAAGAAATATAAATGTCGATGTTTGCAAATAAAACAATAAGGAATATAAATGTTGATTTCACAGACGAGCATTGACTGTTAGCTAAATACATATTCATATTCATTTGTCAGTAATAAATGAATGACATATAGTATACTGTGCAAAATAATGCTGTTTTGTTCGGAGTATATCTGTTCAATTCACGTGGCGTGTCTGACATAATTATCATGACATTCGCTGTTGGTGTGCCAGACGCGCGCGTCTTATCTATTGGCCAACCATAAATGGTGGCAGAGATACAAATACGCCCTTTTATGTCTAATGGCCAATCAAAATAATGGAAATATACAGTTGATGGTCAAGATATTAAATTAAATATCAGTTAATTATGCCTGATGATTTCAACAAATATTTATTTTTAGACATTATCATTGTATTTATATTTTAAAAAAACCGCTATATGTTAGTGTCAAATTTATTCTAATTTTATTTTAAATCATATTTATTAATCGATCAATTTTATAGATAGATAGGCAGTTTCTTGAATTTACTAGATGCGATTCTATACAATTTGCTTGCATTCCCGTATACAAACCAATTAATGGAGAAGATAAACACTAAAAAAAAATAAAAAAAAAAATAAGCAAAGTCGATAATTTCTTTGCCACTATACATGAAAATTTCACCCTTATATCTGGATACATGAATATAACTTGAGAATCACTTGGTTTAAATAGAGAAAAACATTATAAAAAAACAACGTATATTAATCCGACAAATAAAAACATGGATGAAATATTTTGTAATAAACATATATTAATGAAATTGGTAAATAAACATGAAACATATCAGATTCCGTTACACTGACTTTTCATAAATTAATAAAACAATACTAGCCTTAGATTGCTAGATATATATTAGTTTGATTATAAATACTGTTGTTTACATAACAATTAAACAATATTTGAAACTTAATTTAACTTAAATAATAATGTCCCATAAAGGCACATTTAAATACACCTATAATCATTCATACAAACTGACTTAGTATACAGAACCCATTTATAATAAAGATACATAGTAATCATTGGACAAGAGTTACATATACATATATGCCGTAACCATTGTACAAGAGGTACATATACATATATGCAATAACCATTGTACAATAGGTACATATACATATATGCAGTAACCATTGTACAAGAGGTACATATACATATATACAATAACCATTGTACAAGAGGTACATATATATATATATGCAGTAACCATTGTACAAGAGGTACATATACATAGATGCAGTAAAGATTGTACAAGAGGTACATATACATATATGCAGTAACCATTGTACAAGAGGTACATATACATATATGCAGTAACCATTGTACAAGAGGTACACGTATATAGATGCAGTAACGATTGTACAGGTATATATACATATATGCAGTAACTATTGGACAAGAGGTACATATACATATATGCAGTAACTATTGTACAAGAGGTACATATACATAATTTATATGCAGTAACCATTGTACAAGAGGTACACATATACATAAATGCAGTAACCATTGGACAAGAGGTACATATACATATATGCAGTAACTATTGTACAAGAGGTACATATACATATATGCAGTAACCATTGTACAAGAGGTACACATGTACATATATGCAGTAACTAGTATACAAGAGGTACATCTACATAAATGAAGTAACCATTGGACAAGAGGAACATATACATAGATGCAGTAACGATTGTACAAGAGGTACATATACATACATGCAGTAACGATTGTACAAGAGGTACATATACATACATGCAGTAACCATTGTACAAGAGGTACATATACATACATACATTAACCATTGTACAAGAGTTACATATACATACATGCAGTAACGACTGTACAAGAGGTACATATACATACATGCAATAACCATTGTACAAGAGGTACATATACATATATGCAGTAGCCACTGTACAAGAGGTACGTATACATAGATGCAGTAACCATTGTACAAGAGGTACGTATACATATATGCAGTAACCATTGTACAAGAGATACGTATACATATATGCAGTAACCATTGTACAAGAGGTACGTATACATAGATGCAGTAACCATTGTACAAGAGTTACATATATGCAGTAACCATTGTACAAGAGTTACATATATGCAGTAACCATTGTACAAGAGTTACATACACATAGATGCAGTAACCATTGTACAAGAGTTACATACACATAGATGCAGTAACCATTGTACAAGAGGTACATATACATATATGCAGTAACCATTGTACAGGAGTTACATACTCATAGATGCAGTAACCATTGTACAAGAGGTACATATACATATATGCAGTAACTATTGTACAAGAGGTACATATACATATATGAAGTAACCAGTGTAAAAAGGTCAAATAGATGCAGTAATGATAAACCCATCTGGAGGAAACATTGTACATAAAAACAGATGTATGTATGTCCTTTCTTGTTATAGGTAGCGATGTCATACACCCATTACAAGTTTTCTTATGTACACACTTTAAATAAAACCTAGAATGATTTTGATTGGTCGGGCCTAATTGCATTGTCCACATATTTACCAATACATTCATTACATCTCACAATTGTTAAGTGTATGACGTCGCACAAAGTACGGTGATAGAAAGTAGTTTGTCTTTAATACACAATAAAAACACTCTCCCAATCACGTGTAATTCTCTGTCTCATAAGATCTCTAAATTCTAAGCTTCATACTGACCAGTCTGAACCATCACAATTTGCACCCCATGCTGTTTTTTTTATTGCTTCAATTAGGAATAATAGCCCCTTCACTGCAGCACATGTCAATCACACAACAGTTCTCCAGGACTACCCCCTTTAAAGTACCGTCTCAATTTATTTATCCAGTATATTTTTTTACTTTAAAGGGACACACGGCAATCTTGTTTTTTTAAAAACTCACGGCGTCCCGTTAGTTTTTCCCTTCACTTGCATTTGTTCCATCATTAATAGTATTTGTTAGAATAGTTCAAAGCAAATTATTTTTACATATTACTAACATTTTATAATAGTGCATCAATAATACATTTAAAAAAAATTGGTGAAATAATAAAGATAATTGAAATTTCAAGTTTTTATTTAATCATATGCAAGCAGTTTTAAAGCCAAAATGACGCAGGATAAGTAAATTGAGGAGTACATTTTAATGTTTGAATAAAACTCCAGATTGCCATGTGTCTCTTTAAACCTGCCTGTAATTAAATAAAATTTTGATTTTTCATTTGTTTTCTTCTTAGTCTACTATATGTTTACAAATAGTATGGGTGCAATATACTCACCAGCTAGTAACATGCCAAACAGCTGTATACCATTCTTTAAATTAATATTAATGATTGAACAAATGTGGGTTATGTGAAAAACTAAAAGGACGCCATGAGTTAAAAAAAACAATTCAAGATTACCGTGTGTCCTTTTAAAGTAACAATGACAAATTACATCAGTCGGGGTTTATTAAAATTTAGTACTCCGTGATTTTTACTGACGTCGTCAATTTCAACTTACAAGCAAGGAAGTGTTCGTCTACTTAATTATATTTATCATAGTTTTCCTTTTTCAATATTCATACAATTTCATAACTGTAATTTCGGAATATCAGTGACAATGCTACTTTAGTTTTGTGTACCGACGATTTTCCTTTTATTTAGCATTTACCGAAATGCAGTTATGAAATGTAGGATTCCTCGTCCTATAATATTATTCATTGCAAGGTAACTAGACATGGTTTCGATTTTTTGTTTAAATCATTTGATGTCTTATGAGTTGGATTACAACATGTATGAATCTTACAAGTTTACGTCAATAAATTAGTGCGATATCGAAACAGTCCACGTATTATTTGAACAGCTCTCGTACATATACCACAAAACAAGTACCCCGCGCAGTCTTAAAATAACACACAAATTAATACGCATGATTGACACAAGAAAAAGCTCATAGAGTCGTCGAGTTTTCCAGACAAATTTTCATTACATTTTATAAATCGGTCGGAAATTGAGGGTAAAGTTAGCGCACTTGAGCCTTTTATTTCCTAATAAAACATATGTATATCAAATTAATTTAAGATACAACATATTCCAACAACTGGCATTTACATTCTGTAGGTTTAACTCGGAAAAATTTAATAACTGAAACCAATTCAGTACTTTTATTCTACCAACGAAACTTAACACTGACTACCTATATAATATCTGTATTTCTGTCTCATCATAGTTCAAACAATGCATATGTACAATACAGATTACCCACAAATATAGTACTATGTCATACTAAATAGAATTATAGCAGACAATACAAGTGTTAAATCAAGTGAGAAACACGATTTAACACGAATGAACAGAGATGGTCACATTCTCTCTCTCTCTCTCTCTCTCTCTTGCTTGCTTGCCATCTCCCTGTCTGTTTACTTTCTTATTTCTTTATATATTACTGAGATCTACGATCGCCTGAATTAATAAATGAATCCGTTTTTCCTCCTTAACCTACCCCACTAGCTGACTTTTATTATTATTATTATTATTATCATTATTTTTATTAGTATTATTATTATTTTTTTTATTTTTTTTATTATTATTAAATTATTAAATTTTGACCACGAGCCTGCGCGACTCCTTCTTTCTCATATATCATGTATTTTGATCTGAGAAATACTGAAAAGTTAGTGTTGTTGTTGTTGTATTCAGACGCATAAAATGTGTACCGCCAATTTTAATCAAGACCTTTAAACATGTAAAGAGCTACAGTGATCATTGGAAATGTAAATGAGACATTAACTGGCCATAAATCTAAGTACCCGCTGAGCTGAAGAACGGCTTGAGAAACTCTATCTAATTGCCTAATGCTAACCATATGTTGGCAATTGAAGGCTTTGCATTCGCATATTGTCTTGTAAAATTCACAAGTCCAGTTGTTCATTCATGAATTTCACAAGTGAAATAATTATAATTATCAAAGATAAGAGTCAGTTAATAATAAAGTACATGTTAGTTTGGTCCGTTATTGCCGAGGCTCCGGCTATATTTATCCCGAACTCAGAAAGCTGCTAGGGTGGTTGGACTGTGTAGTAAGAATACCGGGACGTAGTCAAATTTATATACAGGCATTTTATTAGTCTTATAGATACAGTCTATAAATATATTCTCAGCATACTAATACATCTGGTTCCAAATCGTTATCGTCACTGAGTATTGACTTATGATGTTAACGGCAATCTTGATTTTTGAAAGCTCGCGGCGCCCCGTTAGTTTTTCTACATAACTTGCATTTATTCAATAATTGATATTAATTATAAAAAATAATATAAAGGAAATGTGGTTGAATATTACTAACTGTGTGTGTGTACAGCTATATACATATATGTATCTTTTGTTGGTGCTGTCGGATTCTAAATTGAGCAACACCTCTTCATCGAGTTGATGAAAAAATTATTTGTTTGTATGTCATTATGTTTACGTCATTATCAACAAATGTAAGGTTATATATGATTGTCGATTTTTTTGTGGTTTAGGCAGACCACCCACTTTTCCAACTATACCATTAACAGTAATTATGTTATGAGGCCTATTTTAGTGCACATATACATTAAATATGCAATTTAGCCACATTGTGATTGTTATACTCGTAGTTGGATTGACAACCATTATTCTTTCAGATAGCCTCCGATCCATTTAAAACTAACAGATTCAACACATATATATTACCAAATGCACAAATCTTGACATGTTTGTACGTTTTCAAAATAACATCATTACGACTTGGGATCATTACGACTGGGAATTTGTGCACATCAGACCTCACAGAGCTAAACATGCTGTGACCACTGACTTCATAGCTCATTCAAGTTGTTTACAGTATATAAATAAAATGACTCTTACTTGGAATTGTAGCAAGGTCACTGACATTTGAATAAACGAATAAATGAGTGAATGAATGAATGAAATGTTTTTTTACGTTAAATATATTAAAAATTAAAAATCTCATAGTATCCACCTTAGGATCTTCAAATGTTGATAGCAAAATGTTCATAAAGTTATTTTATGAAGAGGATGTAACTCCTAATTCAATTTACCGTGTAGGCATTCGAAAAACGCCGCACAGGTTAGTTACGAGGGACACGTTACGAGGGGCTGAAAGCGCGCAGCAATATTGTACAGGTGAACTTCCGGCTTTTCAGTATTACTTATATAAAGTGTAGTTTTAGGTGTCATTGCACAATTGAGACAAACAAAGCGCATTTTTTCTCCGTAGAACATTTTAAAACGCATATCAATCAAACGATCCGCCTATATAGAACGCATATCAATCAAACGATCCGCCTATATAAAAATGCAATAAAATCAAGGGGCCGTGTATCATGTAAGAAAAAGCCAATCTGTTGAATGACGTCACGTTCTATTTCGACACGTCACCGATAGATTTTCCCCGTTTCTGCTTTCGCTTTACTGTCTATCTCAATTATAATTAACTATCTCAAAAAAACACTAATAAATGTTCCCAATACATTATTCGGATGAATTATAGCCCATACTAACGAAAAACAATTAAAAGTGTGCATTTTGTATCACTAGTAAGGCAGGGAAATGTCTTTTGATTAGGTATTATTAAAAAATATACACCTCGGAAGCACAAATGCAATGTTGTAATTACGCCTATATCTACGTATATAATTATATGCACAGCGGGGAAATGTTAATTGCTTAACAGTAAATAAAAACAATTTCCAATATACATGTCATTATCAGTTCAGCCATTTTACTCTCAACAAGATCTACTCGACATGTGTTTTCCCCTTCTTTCGTTGGGTAATAGTTTTCTAAATTGTTTTCTTCAGATAAAAAATCAAAACGAAGACAAATTGCACTCGACGTCAATGCAGTCAGAAGAGATTTGACCGTTTCTTGTGGCTGTTCCCGACATTGCAATAGGGCGTTTGGTGTGAATGCCATAATGTATTGGAGGAAACGAATTCATTGCCTCCCGAAAGCGAGGAAAGAATGCAAAAGATCATCGAGATTATTAAACTGTGTTCGGTTAGATTAAAAAAGCATGAAAAGAAACAGATCTTCAGAGTAGCGCGGAAAATGATATGTAGGTAAGGAAACAGTGTATAATTATATGTTTCATGTTTTACTGACACAAGCATAGTCAAACCGGTTTATGAATTTACATGCTATTTTACATATGTAAACATGTATGACCTTGATACATCATGAATCGATTTCAAAAGTTGTTGACTGTGCTCTGTGAAAGCTATATGTCTGTTCCTGCTATATTTACTTGCATAGAAAACGAACAGGAATTACTTGTATAGAAATCAAACGTTTACATAAAATCACTGTTTCTAAATTGTTGCCTCTCTACTGGCTTAGATCCATTCGTTCGGATGGAACTACTAGTTTTTGTTATTGTTTTAAAAAAAATAACTGGAGATCAGCAGTTTTAAATAGGCAATATGAGTTGTTGCACGTATACATTTGCTGTCTTCCAAGAAGAAGCACTTAATAACGAACAAACCTAATGCGTTTTGTAACACGGCAATACACTAGTAGTAGTAGTATACATTTTTTTCAAAACATCTGTATCATGAAACATATTAAATTATATAAACATGTCTGGTTATTATTAATTTTAATTCATGCGCTGGTTTACATTTTCCAAACTTGATTCTGGTAATAAAAGTAAAAACACACAGTATTATGAAATGTTAACATCCTTATAATCACGATTTATAGAACTAAATAATACATAATGATCTCAAGACTTTGTACAATCGTTATTGTTTGCTTTTGGGCGAAAATCTGCGTATTTTTGCAGGTATATAAACAGCAAAACATATACATCGGTAAACAGATGTAACAGTTATATTTAATAGTTTAGTTACATCTCATTGTATACACAAAGCTATACATACACATACAAGCATATATATTATTTCATAAAACATTAATATCATTATAGCATTTATTAATTCATATAAAATAATACTTATCATGTGCATGAGTTGCTGCTAATACATTTAAAGGCCGACCTTGATCATCGCGGGACACATGACATAGTATGGGAGCTAATATTCTACCATTGATGTGTTATTATGGCGGTGTGACTTTTCAATTAGTCTACCACGTGTTGTAGTAAGTACCCAACAAGCGAATTCGGGCCAATCCGAATATGTTTTTATGTTAATATTCAGTCGTCGGGTAACCAGTGGCGTAGCTGCCTATATGCACTGTAGGCACGTGTCTACACATTATCCCCAGAAATCGAAAAAAAATAAAAATGCCAAAAATGCAATAAAATCTGGGAGGTGGGTGGTATGGGGGGGAAGGGTATAGTCATCTCATTCCCATTTTTACTCGTGGTCGTTTCAGAAAATAAAAGTCAAACTGTTTTCGCTCGCGGTTTTTCGGAACCAAACACACCACGATTGCGCAAACGTTCGAATGATTTTCAGAAAGCAAGTATTCACATTAATATGTTATTTTGTATTGTTCCGATGTTTTTGTTGCGAAATCGCAGATTAATGGAGCTTGGAATCGCGGGTTAAATACATATTGTTTCCTGCTAAAAATACCGTCAGAATGCAGAATTTGGCTTCTTTCTAAAAACAAAATCACGGGGGTGCATGCCCCCGGACCCCCTAGACATTGTGCCTACACACTGGTTTAGGCACAGCTACGCCCCTGGTAACATCTATTATACCATACTGTTTGGGGTATTTTGCACGATAGTACCTACTGGGTTAGTGATATTTCGGTTTAAACATAATTTGTTTCATAGTAGCACTTTAATTCAGTCGGGATCTACGTTCGAAGGCATTTCATTAGTTTAGCAACTATCAATTAAAAGTTGAACTTCATTTTTGTCTCGCCCACGATAGTGGGTAGCGAGACATAGCAGTCACTTTTCCGGCGGCGGCGGTAACATTTTAAATCAACTATATCTCAACAACTGCTGCTCGAATGTTTCTGAAACTTTGTCAGATGCTTTGTTGGATCAAGGCACATCACGTTATGCCAAAATTACCAAGGTCAAGGTCATATTTTGCATTATTTTCTCAAATAATTGACCTTGGTCAGGTAATTTTACTTTGGTTAGGTAACTTAACCTCAGTTGAATGTATGTGATTGCCTCATATGCCGTTTGCCGCTGTGGGCGAGACACTCTCAGACCGAGGTCTTGTTATTTGTAATACCCATTCCCATTCCCATAGAACAGCCTTATAATTGTATTTAACTGAACATAAATAATGAAATATAATTATCAGAATTTCCTTATTATTGTTCTCGGAGTGTGTGTGTTTTATTTGAAAATTTCTTTAGAAATCCTCCACAACGGGAGACATACATTACATATTGAAATTACTTATTATATACATTATGTGTTATATTTAATTAATCCATACATGTTTTTAATTTTCAATGTTATAAACAAAGGCTTTGGTTATAAATAAACTCACTGTGTAATAAGTATCTAAATAAAAGAATATGATCAATTTGAAATTCCTTAATTTAAAATATATTCTTTTTTATCAGGATGCAATTCATTAGTTCACTCAGTTCCATCCAGTCCGTTCAGTCATTAGGAGTGTTTGTTATGATTTCTACTGATAAGGTACTTACAAAACAGATGGTACAATCTCTAACAATCCTCTCCAATTTATCCTATTGATGAGGTGGAAGTAATGACTTACTTACATGTTAAAATAACCACTCCCCCAGGATACCAAGGTAGGCCTTTAAAAGTGATGCAATGTCGAACAGCTATTGCTAACTTACATTATGAGTAGCACAGTTTAAAATAAGACTTAAATGAGTTTAGCTAAACGGTGAGATTTAAAAAAAAAAGCGCACCGGGACAGTTCAGTGCTCATAATAAGCGCAAATAAATAGAAATATTTAACCAACATAAAAAGCACTTATAAGAACCAAATATGTATATCCCTTCTAACATTCGGCTGGTAAAATATTAGCAAGATACATAAGTAACTTCAACACCGTGACGACTGTTTTTAACATTAGAACACAAATGTACTCGACATTGATTGATCCAATTCATCCAAATAGCCATGGTTATGCTCAATTTTAAAAGACAAGGTATGGTTTAATGTAGTTGTCTCAAGTTGTGTATGAATTATTGTATGGGTTGTTAAAGTGTTTCGTACCGAGTTGCTGTCATACACATATATCCCACGTATGCAACATACACATTTTAGGATGGAGAGGGAAGCATACTATGTGAGAAGATCTCAAGCTGAAATGCGAAAGGGTGAAATTATTTCACTTATTATTGATGGTATGGATCAATCAAAAACAAATCTACCTCACTATGCTTACAACAACAACCCAAATGTAAGTATGTCGTTCCTTTTTAAAATACGGACATTTCTGCCATTTAGGAGATGGATGTAATTTTTCGAAAAAGAAAAAGCAACATATTTATATATTGCCCTGAGGGCAGGATATGGATTTTGTTCTTTATTACATGTATACCCATGTTTTTGAAAAAACAACAACATGGTATATTAAAATCGCCTCCGTTTGCCCGTCTGTCCGTCCGTTACCATATCTCCTGCTAAATCGCTAAACAGAATTCAACCAAACTTAGGGTATGACCTCACCATATTATGACGGTGGGCAAGATAAACATTATTTTTGGCTCCGCACCCAGGGGCCCTCTGAGGTGGCCAAAAGGTCAAATATACTAAATATTGAATTACACTTTCATTTTTTCTGTATGTTTTTTCACATAACTTGGTATATGTAATCGTCTATATCATATCAAACGATATTATTATACCAAACTCGGACGTCTGCCCTGGGGTTGGGTGTGTTTGTGTTTTTTTTGAAAACTAGGTCACTATGGCCTACTTTCTACAACATATGCGTTACGTTATCCTTTTTGTTTAAGTTTGGGCGTGGGGGGAGGGAGGGGGTGGAGGAATTAAGTTTTATTATATCTCAGCATTATCATGTCCGATCTGTCCGATCGTCATCAAATTTTAGGAGTACCTTCCTCTTATCAAGCACCGACCATACCCTAAAAACTAGGTCACTATGACCTACTTTCCATAAACTATATGTTATGTTAACCTTTTTGACTTTGTTATACGGGCATCAACATTTCTTTTTATATCTCGGCATTGCCATGTCCAATTATTTTTTATATCTCAGCATTGCCATGGGCAATTCTTATAAACTTGGACAGTAAGTTGCTGACATGTACCAAACACCTTCCTCTGAAAGTAAAAAGTAGGCTTTTAACATTAAAGCATCCTCCAACTCCCATAAAAAACAATCTATCTAGAGAAGCTCTATTAAATAGTTTCACCGAACACACAGGCACTCATCATTCACATTTTGGAAAACCCGGATTTAACTCCACCAGGCGTTTCTCTCTTGTTGCAAAAAACGTATTACCCATCTTTAGGTATATCGTTGTTCTCCCACTTGGTTTAGTGACCAATTATATAATTACTTAGGAAAAGATGGTTTGGTTTGTACAATCTTAGAATGCTTATGTATTTTTTTTTTAATTGTTACATGTGTATTTTTTGTCCTTAGTTTGTTTTATAATCTTTCTTAATCAGCACAAAGGATGTGTAACGTAGGTTTCAAATACATTACTTTACACAGACAAATCATATACTACATTTAACGATTTGCATTATGAAAATCGTCATCCTTTTTAATTATGCATTCACTGTATTGAATATTTCAAACTGCATTTACTTTGATTTATTAAGAAACAGAGTGAAATGCTTGCGATGCCTGATTGTGTTTCAAGTTTTCTTTATAAGGACTTCTCTGGTAGGGAGATATAGATATGCTGTTCATAAAAATACAAAGGCGTAATTTTAAACTAGGTTCACAATTCTGGTATTTTCATATATATATATATCTGACTGTCTGTCTGCATGCGTGCGCGCGTTCGTGCGTGCGTGCTTACGTGTGTTTGTGAACAAAGTATAATTTTAATTACATCACAATATGTCATACTTAGCTTTGTATACATGGAAATATTAAAACTTAGGTTTATTTTTGTATACCGTTGCTTTCACAAAGTGAAATTTTGGCTATATAGGAATCACGTTGTCCGTAAGTCCCGTCGTGTCCTTTCCCGTCGCATAACACATGATTGTCCTGTCCCGTCGCGTCTCGTTTGTGTTAATTACATACCTCAAACAGTTTTGAATGGGCTGATCCCAAACTTCATATACACATAACAACTGATGACCGTGATGGTGTCCCTCACATCACCCATATTTTATTACCCAATTTAATACAGAATTATCTGCAGAAAAGAAAGAAGACAAATTGACATAGTGTTCAAGTGTAGATCCATATTTTGAGAATAAGGTGTTGGTTAAGGGGCGTAAAATCCTGAGAAGCGGACTTAGTATATGTGGATGTGTAGGCTATGTGCATGCGTGGGAGTTGTGCATGCCCTCACCTACAAAATGAATCGATTTCTTACATGGCATTTAGTGAATTCGGGTTTCACGGTGGAATGCTTGCCGGATTTATGTGGGTGCGACGGATCCGCTCTCTATTGATAAGCCAAAGCTTCATTATTTAAATTTCATTCATAATTATGTAAAATATAAAAAAATAAATAAAAGAAAACACTGTCCAATTTATTTCTGTAATACATGTAGATATAGAAGTCGAACCTGACCCATTGCGCACTTTAGACAATAAATTATGTTTAGGGAACGTTTGTTTTAACCTACCAGTTTTGCACCTACATGGAAAACCCATTTCAAAATGACAAACGTATACATTTGCAATTAATTTCATGATGTGTAAGTTAATCCACTGTAAAAACTGAGAAGGAATGAGTTAAACTATATAGATACTATTTCAGAAGTATTGAGTTTTGACAGGATATGTCAATTGTTATCAGGACAGCCTCTGACAGTTGTAATGTATGTGGGTTGATAGAAGTAACACATTGGTTTAGTGATCTGTATACTTTTAGTACTAAGCACTAACTGGCATACATGCGTACGAGTATAATACAACTGCTATGCGATGAGGCATGCATATTAGGCGACGCCTTCAGCAGTAACTAACCAGTAAATTACTGCACAATATTGGTCAAGACACAATTCTCCCAATGTAATTAAAACTACGCATATTTGTTCAATGTGTCTGTTTGGTATCTCTGTTATAAATGGCAGCAAACTCTTATCTGGTGGTTATAGCAACAAACTCAAGTTAAAACTGTCAAGCTAGAAAATATTTATTTTCATTTCAAATCTAATGTCAACCGACATGATTAATTGAGGTAACCAAGCATTGTTCTCTGCAGAAATGATACTCTCAAATATATGAGATTCATTTCACAGATAAATGCATAAGTCCGAACATTACTGTCTATTAGTGTCAATTAATTGCTCTTGTCTCCATGATATATATCTCCTGGGTACTGGGGTTGTATCTGTGTTTCAGAACTGTTTTCATAGTCTGTACTGTATGACTTGCAACATGATACGGCCTGACATAAGTTGTATTTCTGTTAAGAACTTGGTCAATTGAATCTTCACATAGTTTTCTTTCTGGCTTACAACTGTGTAAACTGTGTTTCCGCAAATTTGAAGCATGTTAATCTGTGCTTGTTTTAAAGTTCAAACGGATTGTCCCGCAGAATACTTTCTATAGTTTCTAGGTTTTAATATGTAATACCATCGTCTCTGTCAATTCTTTTTTTTAAATGTTTACATGTCATGTGTTCTATGGAATAGTGTGAATATATGTAGGTACATAACATGCAAACAGTGAAACGGATATAACAAATAATACAGTTATTTGCGATCAGGAATCGCAGTGTTAATACAAATCAGGTATGCGATTATTGAAGTTTCAATATTCACCGTCATATTCCATCTTCGGGAACGCTTAAATGTCCGTACTATTGAAATTGTAATTATTTTGTTCTGCTCAGGGCTCATCACAATCAAAATAAGACCATTGTTTGTATTTATTTTGTTCGGCGATTTCAAAATTTCTCCTTTCATACTCATTTATATTATCGAGTACTCCACTAGTTATTATTAGTACTCCTGTTTTTTTAAACATTCGTCAAGCATAACATTTGAAATGTAGGAATTATGTGTGATCGTATACTTCATACGTATCTTTCTTGACACTATTAGTGAATGTTCTCGTGCAAAAACTACTGTCAATTTGAAAAGTTTCAGAGAATATGGATTATAAATGAACGTATTTTATCTTAAATAATACGTTTTCGTAATGAATTAGCCTAAACATTACACATTATTTACACAGAAATTCATTCTGCAAAGTAATATATACCATCCTAGGTTTTACACGAGGGTTATTTTAAGAAATTGTACATCTGGTGTCATTCAAAATGTATTGTGAATTCAAATATTAGACATGACCAACACGGTGCTATTGCTATTAGGGTACCATATTTTGATTGATTTGACATTTTTATCGTGAATTGAAACTCTTTTCAAATTATATTTCCTTCTAGAATAAAAGCCTGATTTAATCCTGTTAATCTATCAATTTTACTGTGTAATGGCGTTGACATTGTTTAGGCGAAATGTTTCAGTTATAGTTGCGTATATTTGTATTTTTTTTTTGTGCCAATTAAATAATATTGTGCTAAAAGGGACACACGCCAATCTGGATTTTTTTAAAACTCACGGCGTCCCGCTTGTTTTTCCGGATAACTTACACTTGTTCAATAATTAATATTAATTATGAGAATAGTAATAAGCAAATTGTATGTGCATGCTATTCAATTTAATTATTATTGCACCAATTATATATTAAAACTTAAAGTAAAATATGACGAAAAGGTGAATACTTAAATTTTTATTTATTTAAATGTGAACAGGTTTAAAGTAGACATGATCCTGGATATATAAGTCAAGACACCCATTCCAATCACTTCAAGATTGCCGTGTGTCCCTTTAAGGCAAAGACATGTTAGAATAAAATAACTTTGACCTTCCTTGATTAGTATCGCAAGGCGAATGGCTTTATGTAAATAAAAACATACTGGTGTAGTCATCTTTACGCTGCCAACTATGATCTTGACACTATTGTGTCATTCAAAATTGTTTTATTTGAACTTGTTATTAGTATGGGGATTATCGCTTGACGCATGCTTTTGAAGGTGAATCAAGAAATACAGCTTTTTGTCTGATCTTGTATATTAAACTAGGTGACACGTATTTATAATTATATATTGTTCTATTTAAGCTAGTATACACGAGTTTTTCCTTTGTATTTTATAGAACTATATATAAATACGAGGGCCGTTCAAGTAGTATGTGGACATGCTTAATAGTTAATGGTTAATTATTGATAGTTACATAATATATGAATGAAATGTATTAACACCCATAATATTGTGTGTATATGTCATCTGATGGTGTTTTTTTGTTTTGTTTAGTAACAAAAACCCCTGTATCGGTCTATCCTCCGAGCACGTAAAAGAACCATAGGAATCTATTCGATAATAAGAGTAGGGCAGGTTCCCGGATTCCTATGTATCTTTCCCCTCTCTCTGGGGCGGCTCTAAATAACCTATACTGTGTTGATGAGCCGTTAAACAACATTCAATTCAATTCAATTAGTAACAAAAACCGGGAAAATATTTACGAGTCATTTCTAAGTGAATTTATTTCAAGTTAATTTAGGCCCTTTGACTGTAATTGACAGGACAGCACATTTTACTAAGAAATAAGGTTTGCTTTTAGCCCTAACTATGGGGCGCCGTATTACTCGTTAATACCATTTTGTGATATCACCTATTTGAATCGGTGATATCACTGATTCGAATAGGTGATATGACGCATTCAAATAGGTGATATCACCGATTATTTCTGAATGCGTGATTACACCTATTGAAATGGTGGTATCATCTATTCGAATCAGTGATATCACTCATTCGAATCACTTATTCAAAACGAATGAGTGATATCACCCATTCATTAGGTGGTATCACCCTTTTGTTTTGAATCCGTGATATCAACTATTCGAATGAGTAATATCACTGATTCGAATAATTGATATCACGGATTCGAATAGTTGATATCACTCATTTAAATTTATAATCGATGATATCACCTATTCGAATAATTAATATCAAATATGTGATATTACTGAATTGTATTAAAAAGCAATATTGCGATTCATGCTGTATGCGCGATATCAGCTATTAAATGGGTGATATCATCTTTTCGAATCATTGATATAATTCATTCGAATCAGTGATATCACTTATTGAAAATGAATAAGTGATCACTCATTCAATAGGTGATATCATCCTTTCGGTTTGAATCAGTTATATCACCTATTAGAATTAGTGATATAACACATTAAAATAGGTGATATCACCCATTAAATAGCTGATTTCACACTGATTTCACTCAGTGATATCACCTGTTCAAATGAGTGATATCACCGTTTCGAATGGGTGATATCACTGATTCGAACAAGTGATATCATTGAATCAAATAGGTGATATCACTCATTTAAATTTGAATCAGTGATATCACCTATTCTAATGAGTGATGACACTCATTCAAATACGTGATATCACTGAATTGTTTTAAAAAGCAATACTAGGTGATATCACCCATTAAATAGCTGATTTCACACTGATTTCACTCAGTGATATCACCTGTTCAAATGAGTGATATCACCGTTTCGAATGGGTGATATCACTGATTCGAATAAGTGATATCATTGAATCAAATAGGTGATATCACTCATTTAAATTTGAATCAGTGATATCACCTATTCTAATGAGTGATATCACTGAATTGTTTTAAAAAGCAATACGGCGCATATTATGGGGCGCCGTACAACATTTTAATACCATTTGGGGATATCACTTTTTCGAATCGTTGAAATCACTGATTTCAGAAGGTGATATCACGCATTCAAATAGGTAATATCATCGATTTATTCTGAATGCGCGATATCACCTATTGAATGGGTGATATCATCTATTCGAATCTTTGATTTCATTAATTCGAATCAGGGATATCACTTATTCAAAATGAATGAATGATATTCATTAATTCAATAGGTGATATCTTCCTTTCTGTTTGAATCTGTTATATCACCTATTAGAATTTGTGATATCACTCATTCCAATAGGTGATATCACCCATTAAATAGGTGATTTCACATTTTTGTTTTAAATCAGTGATATCACATATTTGATATAAATGATTCGAATGGTTAATATCACTGATTCGAACAGCTTTTAAAAAAATATCTGAACTCAGTTTTGTTTAGGTGGAAGACTGACTAGTAAAAATATTTGAATACATTTTTATTATCAAACTTTTGTTAACGATTTGTAGAAAAAATAATCTTAACAGAATTTTGTTAACGATTTTAAAAATAAATCTTAAGAAAATTCTGGAAACGATTTAAAAACAAAATATTATCTTTAAGTTAACAGAACTTTGTTAAGGTGGAAGACCGCCTTGTAAAGATACTTGAACATATTTGTTTTAACAACATTTTGTTATCGCTTTTAAAAATGAAATCGTAACAGAATGTGTTCAGGTGGAAGACTACCTTGTAATGATTTTAACAATATACTGTGAACGCTATACAAAAAGCCCCGTGTGGTTCCCGGGTGCCCCCGTTTGGTCACGGGGCAAAGAATAGGGCCACTGCAGATCCCTTTGGAAGGGTAGGCAGAGGGGTAGAATCATCCCAAATTCATGTTCATTTTATCATTTTTTGTTCATGTTCATTAAAGGTCTTCATCATGATCCCTGCATTGTTTCAGGTGCTATCTCGCTCGCATCAAAAGAGCAGTGGCAGAAAAACAATAAACCTGGCTCCAGCGTAAATGGAGTTTCTACGATAGAATTTGCAGCAACTCTGCAATTCAGGGTGAGAAGGTTCTAGGCCCATTTTCCATATTTTATCTCTATGTACATGGAAGATGAGCCTGGCATGTTCATGCCTGTTAGGCGCCATACAACCTTGTCATGTGTTAGTGCGCCTTAAAACCCAATTAAATTCAATTTAAAAAAAACTTAACAGAATTTTGATAAGGTGCAATACTGCCTAGTAAATATATTTGAATACATTTTTATTAACAAAATTGTGTTAACGATTTGTAGACAAAATAGTCTTAATAATATTTTGTTAACGATTTTAAAAATAAATCTTAACAAAATTCTGTGTTAACGCTTTAAAAAAAATCTGAAAAGAATTTTGTTAAGATGGAAGACTGCCTGCTAAAGATATTTGAATACATTCTTATTAACAACATTTTGTTATCGATTTGTGGAAAAAATGGTCTTAACAGAATTTTGTTAATGATTTTAAAAATAAATCTTAACAAAATTCTGTTAAAGATTTAAAAACAAAATATCATCTTAACATAATTTTGTTATGGTGAGAAGACCGCCTAGTAAAGATATTTGAACATATTTGTCATTAACAAAATTTTGTTAACGATTTAAAAAAAAAATCTTAACAGAATTTTGTTAACGATTTTAAAAAGGAATCTTAACATAATTTTGTTAACGATTTTAAAAATGAATCTTAACGGAATTTTGTAAACGATTTTAAAAATTAATCTTAACAGAATTTTGTTAAGGTGGAAGACAGCCTAGTTAAGATATTTGAATACATTCTTACAAA
Source organism: Cyrtodaria siliqua (assembly GCA_037043455.1). NCBI lineage: Eukaryota > Metazoa > Mollusca > Bivalvia > Adapedonta > Hiatellidae > Cyrtodaria > Cyrtodaria siliqua. The sequence continues at coordinate 73,334 of JAWPHD010005814.1, read as the reverse complement.
CAAAATTTTGTTAACGATTTGTAGAAAATATTGACTTAACAAAATGTTGTTAACGATTTGTAGAAAAAATTGTCTTAACAAAATTTTGTTAACGGTTTGTAGAAAAAATTGTCTTAACAAAATTTTGTTAACGGTTTGTAGAAAAAATTGTCTTAACAAAATGTTGTTAACGATTTGTAGAAAAAATTGTCTTAACAAAATTTTGTTAACGATTTTCAGAAAAAATTGTTTTAACAAAATTTTGTTAACGGTTTGCAGAAAAATATTGTCTTAACAAAATTTTGTTAACGATTTGTAGAAAAAATTGTCTTAACAAAATTTTGTTAACGATTTGTAGAAAAAATTGTCTTAACAAAATTTTGTTAACGATTTGCAGAAAAAATTGTTTTAACAAAATTTTGTTAACGATTTGTAGAAAAAATTGTCTTAACAAAATTTTGTTAACGATTTGTAGAAAAAATTGTCTTAACAAAATTTTGTTAACGATTTGCAGAAAAAATTGTTTTAACAAAATTTTGTTAACGATTTGTAGAAAAAATTGTCTTAACAAAATTTTGTTAACGGTTTGTAGAAAAAATTGTCTTAACAAAATTTTGTTAATGATTTGTAGAAAAAATTGTCTTAACAAAATTTTGTTAACGGTTTGCAGAAAAAATTGTCTTAACAAAATTTTGTTAACGATTTGTAGAAAAAATTGTCTTAACAAAATTTTGTTAACGATTTGCAGAAAAAATTGTTTTAACAAAATTTTGTTAACGGTTTGCAGAAAAAATTGTCTTAACAAAATTTTGTTAACGATTTGCAGAAAAAATTGTTTTAACAAAATTTTGTTAACGGTTTGTAGAAAAAATTGTCTCAACAAAATTTTGTTAACGGTTTGTAGAAAAAATTGTCTTAACAAAATTTTGTTAACGATTTGTAGAAAAAATTGTCTTAACAGAATTTTGTTAAGGTGGAAGACAGCCTAGTTAAGATATTTGAATACATTCTTACAAACAAAATTTTGTTAACGATTTGTAGAAAAAATTGACTTAACAGAATTCTGTTAACGGTTTGTAGAAAAAATTGTCTTAACAAAATTTTGTTAACGGTTTGTAGAAAAAATTGTCTTAACAAAATTTTGTTAACGGTTTGTAGAAAAAATTGTCTTAACAAAATTTTGTTAACGGTTTGTAGAAAAAATTGTCTTAACAAAATTTTGTTAACGATTTGTAGAAAAAATTGTCTTAACAAAATTTTGTTAACGATTTGTAGAAAAAATTGTCTTAACAAAATTTTGTTAACGATTTGTAGAAAAAATTGTCTTAACAAAATTTTGTTAACGATTTGTAGAAAAAATTGTCTTAACAAAATTTTGTTAACGATTTGTAGAAAAAATTGTCTTAACAAAATTTTGTTAACGATTTGTAGAAAAAATTGTCTTAACAAAATTTTGTTAACGGTTTGTAGAAAAAATTGTCTTAACAAAATTTTGTTAACGATTTGTAGAAAAAATTGTCTGAACAAAATTTTGTTAACGATTTGTAGAAAAAATTGTCTTAACAAAATTTTGTTAACTATTTGTAGAAAAAATTGTCTTAACAAAATTTTGTTAACGATTTGTAGAAAAAATTGTCTGAACAAAATTTTGTTAACGATTTGTAGAAAAAATTGTCTTAACAAAATTTTGTTAACAAATTTTGTTAACGATTTGTAGAAAAAATTGTCTTAACAAAATTTTGTTAACGATTTGCAGAAAAAATTGTTTTAACAACATTTTGTTAACGGTTTGCAGAAAAAATTGTCTTAACAAAATTTTGTTAATGATTTGTAGAAAAAATTGTCTTAACAAAATTTTGTTAACGGTTTTACAAATCTTAACAGAATTTTGTTAAGGTGGAAGACTGCCTAGTAAAGATATTTGAATACATTCTTATTAACAGAATTTTGTTAACGATTTTAAAAATGAATCTTAACAGAATTTTGTTAAGGTGGAAGATTGCCTAGTAAAGATATTTGAATACATTCTTACAAACAAAATTTTGTTAACAACTGGTAGCAAAAGTTGTCTTAACAAAATTTTGTTAACGATTTGTAGAAAAAATTGTCTTCATAATTTTTTTTTAACGGTTTTACAAATCTTAACAGAATTTTGTTAAGGTGGAAGACTGCCTAGTAAAGATATTTGAATACATTCTTACAAACAAAATTTTGTTAACGATTTGTAGAAAAAATTGTCTTAACAGAATTTTGTTAACGATTTTAAAAATGAATCTTAACAGAATTTTGTTAAGGTGGAAGACTGCCTAGTAAAGATATTTGAATACATTCTTACAAACAAAATTTTGTTAACTATTTGTAGAAAAAATTGTCTTAACAAAATTTTGTTAACGATTTTAAAAATGAATCTTAACAGAATTTTGTTAAGGTGGAAGACTGCCTAGTAAATATATTTGAATACATTCTTACAAACAAAATTGTGTTAACGATTCGTAGAAAAAATTGTCTTAACAGAATTTTGTTAAGGTGATAGACTGCCTAGTAAAGATATTTGAATGCATTCTTACAAACAAAATTTTGTTATCGATTTGTAGAAAAAGTTGTCTTAACAAAATTTTGTTAACGATTTGTAGAAAAATTGTCTTAACAGAATTTTGTTAACGGTTTTACAAATCTTAACAGAATTTTGTTCAGGTGAAAGACTGCCTAGTATGGTGTAAGGTCATAATAAAAAACGAAAAAGACAAGAACTTGACAGTATGGAAACAGTCAAATGCAAATGGAACGTGTTAATTTTCCTGTTTGATTTTTATACTTATTTTTATTTACAGTGTCCTGTTCAATTGGAATATCAGTAAGGTAACAAAAAAGCATGGTTTGATGATGAATTGTTAAATAAAAGAAAAACTGTAAAGTATTGGAGTCGACAGTTATGTTCCAGGCCATGGGACCCTGATCTACGCAGTGAGGTCTATTTAGAAAAGAAATTATACGATAAATGTGTCAGGAAAAAGCATAGGCTTCATAAAAAATATACTACTTCGTAATCTTTTGGAAAGCGAAGCAAATAATGCAAAAGAGTTTTGGACTACCGTTAACAATTTGAAAGATAACCAAAAGAAATACACTTCTTCAGATATATCCATGGAGTCATGGACGGAATATGTTAAACATAAATGAATACTTCTCAGGAAAATAATTTCGACTCTGATACTGATAACCTTTTTAAGAAACATTCTGATTTAATTTTGATATCCTAAATAGAGACATTACTCCTGAGGAGATCATTATGGCATTCAAAAGCCAAAGCAATAATAAATATTGTGGTATTGACGAAGTATCCAATGAAATCATAAGATTATCTATGCCCTGGTTGATTGATATGTATACCAAAATATTTAATTGAATGTTAAATAAATCTGTTCATTAGTTTAGACTTGGAGAGAAAATGTGAATAACCTATTTTAAAGGTGGTGATCAACTGAACCCCTCAAATTATAGGGGTATTGCAATTTCCAGTTGTTTAAGCAAATTATTTTGTAGGGATTTGTTCAACAGACTTGATTGTTATTTAGAAATTAACAATATAATATGACCTGAACAAATTGGCTTTCATAAAGGATGTACAACCAGTGATAATATTTCTCACCCTTAAAACACTCATAGATAAAGCATTAAGACAATAAAAGTACTTGTTTACATATTTTGTGGATTTTAAAGGTGAATGGCCACCCTTTTTGCAGTAATAACTCTTAAACATCATATGAACATTTCTTGATATACCCGGAGAGAAACATGTATTTAAAACTGCTACTAAGTTGTATGTAAAAATAAGTATTATTTGCATGACGTAGATACTACTTTTATCACTGCGTGACTGGGAAATGAGATAAATTTTGATTGTATAGCTGCACAACTATTGCCAGATAATTGATAAATACATTTACCTGTGGATTAATTTACCTGTTCAAAGTTGTCTACGTCATCAAATAAAATATTATTCTCACTTTTCACAGATATTGCAATGTGTGAATTGTAAATATATACTGTTGTATATTGATTTCGATTTAAATAAACATAAATATGTTCATGAAACAAAACATGGCCGGAGAATTTTAAGAAGGCTTTCGATACTGTTAATCGTTCAGCATTACTACATAAACTTAACATGTATAATATAAAAGGACAATTCTTTAATATCATAAAAGTATGTATGACGATGCAATTCGATGTGCTTGTTAAAACTGATATTGGATTATCTCAACCTTTTTTGTGCAAAATTCGGAGTTAAGAAGGGATGTATTCTTAGCCCAACTCTGTTTTCCCTTTATTTAAATGATTTAGTAAGCTACTTTGACCCCTCATGTGGGGAATTTAGTTTCATTTTAATGTATGCTGATGATCTGGTTCTCATATCCAGCTCGGATAGAGGTCTGCAATTTTCTCTCTCAAATTTGGAGTCGTTCTGTAAACAAGAGGCCCAAGAGGGCCTGTAGACGCTCTACTGTGTAAAGGTATTTTATTGGGAGATCAGGAGAAGTAATTGGTACAAAGCATGTGTTACCCGCTATAAACATGTGATGATTTGTTGCAAAACTGTAACTGGTTTTATTTGTATATGATATTTCACTGGAATGGATTAAGTGGTTTCGGAGGAGATGTCGTTTGAAATCTCTTTAAATTTGACCTAATTTTAGCCATGGTGGCCATTTTGGATGACCTACGGCCGCGAAAAACATAAATCTGAGGAGGACTATCTCAAAGATCATTGTGATTAAGTTTCATCAAAATCCTTCAACCTGTTTCAGAGAAGATGTCATTTTTAGTCTTTTCCTATATAACTAAATGTCAACTTTGGGTTAACGCGGTGGCCATTTTGATTATTCGACAACAACTAAAAACACAAACTTGATAGAGGCCAACCCAAGGAACATGTTTATGATTTTTCACAAGATTGGAATAAGTGTATTCGGAGGACATGTTGTTTGAAATTTCCTTAAATGTGACCTAGTTTTAAACATGGCGGCCATCTTGGATGACTGACGGCCGCGAAAAACATAAATCTGAGAGGGACTATCCCAAATAACATGGTGATTAAGTTTCATCAAAATCCTTCAAGCGGTTTTAGAGAAAATGTCATTTTCAACCTTTTCCTATATAACTCTATGTAAACTTTGGGTCGCCGTGGTGGCCATTTTGATTATTCGACGATAACCAAAAACAGAAACTTGATAGAGGCCAACCCAAGGAACATGTATATGATATTTCACAAGAATGGAATAAGTGGTTTTGGAGGAGATGTCGTTCAAAATTTCCTTAAATTTGACCTACTTTTAACCATGGTGGCCATCTTGGATGACTGGCAGCCGCAAAAAACATAAATCTCAGAGGAACTATCCCAAAGATCATTGTGATTTAAGTTTCATCAAAATCCTTCAAGCGGTTCCAGAGAAGATGTAATTTTTAACGTTTTCCTATATAACTCTATGTAAACTTTGGGTCGCCGTGGTGGCCATTTTGATTATTCGACGATAACGAAAAACAAAAACTTGATAGAGGCCACACAAGAATGGAATAAGTGGTTTTGGAGGAGATGTCGTTTGAAATTTCCTTAAATTTGATCTAATTTTAGCCATGGTGGCCATATTGGATGACTTCCGGCCGCGAAAAACACAAATCTGAGGGGGACTATCCTAAAGATCATTGTAATGAAGTTTCATCAACATCCTTCATGCGGTTTCAAAAAAGATGTCATTTTTAGCCTTTTCCTATATAACTCGATGTAAACTTTGAGTCGCCGTGGCGGCCATTTTGATTATTCGACGATAACGAAAAACACATTCTTGATAGAGACCAACCCAAGCAACATATTTGTGGTATTTCACAATAATGGAATAAGGGGTTTCGGAGGAGATGCCGTTTGAAATTTTCTTAAATTTGACCTAGTTTTAGCCATGGTGGCCATCTTGGATGTCTAGCGGCCATAAAAAACACAAATCTGAGAGTGGCCCTCCCAAGTAACATTGTGATGAAGTTTCATCAAAATCCTTCAAGCGGTTGCAGAGAAGATTTTATAAAATTGCTAACAGACAGACGGACAGACAGACGGACAGACTGACGACGGACGAAAAGTGATCGCATAAGCTCGCATGGTCTTTGGCCAGTAGAGCTTAAAATGGAATCTTGAAGTAAACATGGACAAGACAAAGGTGATTGTCTTTAACAAATCAGATAAACTTCTAAAAAGTTCAGTTTTATGTTTGACCAAAGATGTGTAGATATGATCTGAATAAAAATACCACGGTATAATTTCAAACCTTCTAATGTTATTGTACACTTTAAACTATTTGATATGTGTGTTCGACCAATCCTACAGTACTATAGTGAGGTATGGGCTTTTGACTTGATTGTTAAACCTAATACCAATATTGAAAAAATATATGACCTGTTTGCTCCTGAAAAACTACAGCTTAGATATTTTGAATAAGTCTTAGGAGTTCACAAATATGCAACAAATGATGTTGTTAGAGCCGAATTATTAAAATACCCTTTATCTATTTTCAATCTCAGAAGTTCTGTCAACTTTTGGTTTCACATCATCAACTCCAATAAAGATGCTTTTGTTCGCAAATCTTACCTAGATAGCATATCTAATAATAAAGGATTTGGTACAACAATGCATTGTTTTCTTACACAAATAGGTTTCTCGCATTCTTGGGATAACCAAAACACTTTTGCAATCAGTGCATTGTTAGCTTCTGTTACCAAAACATTGCATTATAGATACGAGTCATTTTAGAAACGTAATTTATTTAGTGATGCTAATGAACCCAATGGTAATACGTACCTGTAGGACTTTGAAGAGGTCTTACCGTATGGAAAATATCTTCTAGCCAATGATAAGGTAAAACTTGAAGTTGTTAATCTTGTTAAACTCAAAATAAGCTGTCACAAGATTTTTATAGAAGAAGGAAGGTATACTAGAATATATATTAATAACAGAAGTTGTAAGGTGTGTAAAAATGGGATTGAGGATGAATACCATTTTATGAAAAAATGTTTCCAGTTACTAATTTCTTTGCAAAACTAACTGCTATTATTCCCTTTTTTTCAATGTTGGACGATAAGAGTAAATTTTACCATATTCTCGGTAGTAATGATCATGTTATCAACAATATATGTATATCATTTATCTCGGATTCTTTCGATATAAAATTTACTTGGTGAAATAACACTATATATGTGGTAGTATTTAGATATGATCTCCCTCAGGAGTAGATTGATATAAGATAACAATTGACTGTTATTATAATTATAAATAAGCATATACGGAGGGAGATATATGACTTTATTTTCTTGCTTCTCGTTTTATACATGCTTTGCATTTCACTGCCTATGTCTATGTGTTTTGGTGATATTGCTACTATTGGATTGTAGACCAATAAAATATTTTATTTTATTTTATTTTATTTATTATATTAAAAACTTCTACGGCACCACTTTTATAGTAATGTAATCCAACATGAGTCCAGTGTGACCTGACGATGCTCTAGTTGTTTAAAATGGAAACGACCATTGAATAATAAATTTCCCGCTAAACAACAACTGTCATCCATTTCCCAAAGTTTTGGCGGGTCTAATGCTCTATGTACTGTCAACCGGAAATAAACAATCCAATACCATTTGATATAGTCATTACACACACCAACTAAAATGTATATGTTTGACTTATTAAAAGCCCGTTTCTGTTTAATGCTATTATCTTAAGGGTATTATCAAAATGTGCACGTCTGAGGTAAAAACGTTCTACTCAAACACCATTCAACAAAAGTAATACGGCCGAAGAAACAGCAGGTAACGTCATCCATTATTAATGCTTTTTAGAATTGTTTGCGTGTTTTTGAGTTTACTGTGTTTTGTGAAAGCTGCATTTCCTGTTCCACTTTTATAATTATTTGTATCGGTAATGGAAAGTGGCGATTCCGACTGGCACAAACCCATTAGAAATACTGCGGTAAATTATGGTTGTGTTAAGTAATGTTACGGGTAATGATATTGATGGCGAGTTTAATTATCTATAGCGGTAAAACAGTACAGTCAAAATACAAAGAAAATTCTCGGGGTTTGATTATAGTGGGCAGATTGGTGACAAAAACACTAAACTTTGCACAAAGATAGACAATACCATACTGAAAATATTTGGCTATGGACCACGCTAGATTTTTCACAATGGTCGCCATTTTCAAAAATGGCCGCCAACTATGTACGAAATAATCAGTTGAACCTATATGTATCAGGTTCTAACAACATATAGTATGGCAATCGAGACACATTTTGCAAAATGATAGACAAAAAATACAATCTGGGTATATTTTAAGTTCGAAATGGCTACCGTTTTCAAAATGGCCGCCAAAACGTGTTGAATATAGTAAAATGTATAATTCGTTTAAGAGTTGTTGGTAAGAAAGTAATTAATAGGTTGAATGTGTTCACTCAGTTTTCTTGGCATAGTTTTTGTTTGTTAATAGTGCAATAAAGAGTTATTTAGAGGCACCCTATGGTTAATGTTTTAAAGGATTTACAAGTTTAAATCAAATTTCACTTCGGATTGACTCTACGTTTTCTCCGGCCTTTGGAATTTCTGAAGGGCACAAAACTAGTTTTCTTATCAGAAACTGTAGGTTCATTATAAAATATATTTATAAAATCCCTAAAGTACATTGACTTGGTAAACCTTATTTACAAGACAAAACAAGTAAACAGAACATAAACGCGAAGACAATTTATGCTAACGTATTAACTGCGTCTAAACAATACAGTTGCCTGGCAGAAATGAAATTGGCCTGAAACCCAATGTGAAGATCATAATAGCATTTTGCACTGAAACCTTTGTATTTAAAATGGAGGCACTTAAAACAATCTGAAGCTTGATTGAAGACTATATATTGTACCAGTGCCCTTGTGGCAATTATGACACTGCAGATTCCTTTCTGAAAAAACACATGCATCACGGAATGCTCATCACGTGATTATGGTAAACCGGGATTACAGTTATTTGAAGCGTGAGCAAGGCAAGCCTTAGACCATTGAATATTGCACATGACGATCATAAAGATAAACCAAAAGTTCGCAATTGAGGTACTGTTTAGTTACACTTTAAATCTTAAAATTAGTCATCTCTGTCATAAACTTCATTAGTGTTGTCTCATCAATACCCAATAAAACTAGCTCACAAGCAGAATATACGATTGTGAAAGAAAATGAAGGTGCAGTAGGTGCTGTAAACACATCGAAGCTTCCACATTTTTATGATCTCTGAACCAGATATGGTCTGAGTTATCTGTTATTTTCAGTTATTGCAATAATTCATCAGGCGCCGCCTATGAAAGGACTCTGATCTTTTCATTCATGAACAAGATAAAGATGTTCGTAAAACAGTTTGAGTGACACAGTAGAGGAATTAGAAAATATATTCAAGGACAATATTGAGGATTTACTAGTACTTGACTTACGTTACATAGACGACTCTCGTGTGACAGAAATTGCAACAAATAGGTAAAGTATGTAATGCAAAGCATGACACTTTGTAACCGAGCTTATAGATGACATAACCACGTCTGTCTTTAAACAGATAAACCAGAACATGTTTTCTTTCCTCAGTGGTCACCTACAACAGATGCTATAACTTGTTTTCTCTTCTCGCATATATATGTATCAAATTAGGTTCCAATTAACGGCAGATTAGGGTGTCTCACCAGTCTTTTCTAACTTTGGAAAACTTGACGTTTGGATTTTAATCAGACTACGAGCTGCCTTAAAATGTATGTTATGCTTGCTAAACATCAGTAAGTATTATTAACAAGTTCTGTTACACATTGTTGAATGTCACTTGCAAAAAGTTTAGTAAGTGACGGCCATCATGCAGAACAAAATCAAAGCTCTGGTTAACTGGCATAGCAATCGAGTGCGATAGAAGAGAAACTAAAAACACGTTCGATACAACAGAGATGAAAATGTGCCTTTATCAGACAACGAGCATTTCACTAAGATGATATGATACAATGCGTGTGTTGCATGTGGCATGTGCCAAACAATACTTCATTAATATTTTGCTATATACAGTAGACACAGACGTTGTAGTACATGTTATAGCAATGGTACAGTAAATATAATTAGATGAGCTATGGGTTAGTTTTAGGAGCTAGGAATCACTTTAGGTTCTTTGTTGCACACTGTATTGCCAATTCATTAGTTCAAATAAACCAAGACGAATAGTTGCTTTTCACACTTACTAGATGTAATAAAATAGTTTCGTTTGCTGAAAAAGGTAAAACCTGTGCATTGAAAATCTGGAAATACTATGTTGAGGTCGCACAAGCTTTCCAATTCCAAAAGTTGTGCTTGTTGGAAAATGTATGACAAGAGGACGTGCATGTTCGACAAGAGGAAGTGCATGTTGATGTCGCAAAGAATTGTTGACATTCAATGGTTCCAAGATACAACAAAGAAATATAAAAAGATCGGACAGGGAAAGTAGCATTCAAGGAGGACAGTCAACCACAAAACACAGAAACAAACATGCAAACAGACAAACAAGAAGGCAAAAGTAATAATAAAAGCAAACGACATCACAAACACAAAAGGGTTGACAATAGGGCTACCACCTTGGAACGGTCAGTGACAAAGTAGGCCACTGAGGGTTAAGTCCATGTCACCAATTGATGTAGCTCTTTTCAAGCACACTTGCCGAGTTGTTCAACAGGTTGTAATTGGACATTGTTAGAGACATGGCCTTTAGGTCCACCTGCGAAATGCCTACATTCGGTGACTGCGGTTGGAAGAGGATACATTCTCGATAACACTACCACAGGCATCAGCTTTTTTAAGGGACTTATTGAATGTAGCTGTCAAAGAGACATGTGTTTTGCAAATGAAGTGTCAAAGCAGGAATGATGTATACAGCCTTTTAAAAATGGGACGTTGGGTACTGTGACTGTGATTAAGAAAATGTGTACCACTCAGATCATAGACAGTAAGATTAGATTAAATTTAATGTTAGCTCTCATATTGAAAATGTTCAAATGATATGACCACTTTTCACATTTGAGTTTTTGTATATAACAAACTTCTTTTTGATTTTGTTTTCTGATAGTTATTTGTTAATATTGTTTATTAAATCAACATAATTATGTAATTTAAAGTCATAAATAAATCTAATTCCGATGAATCGGAGATGAAAAATATTGTTTAAGTATCCTTTCCGATATTTTTTCTCAAAGCGTTTAGAAGACTCGGCAAGCTTGATTTTGTTTATAACCTGCGGGTCCCATTAGTTTTGCTACAGTACTTCCTATGCATGGTTTAAAATCAGTTTTAATATTTATGTAAATAGTTATCCAAGCGTTTAGAAGACTCGGCAAGTTTGATTTTTGTTATAACCTGCGGCGTCCCATTAGTTTTGCTACTTCATATGCATGTTTTAAAATCAGTTTTAATATTTATGTAAATAGTTCAAAGCAAATTCGTTTTACAAATTTCTCATTGGTAATACAACAATAATATATTAAAACTTGTAATAGAATAACCACAAACAATTATAATATTCTGCAGTGTATGCCAGAAGTTTTAAAGTCAAATTGATATTGGATTAATCAATTTGGATGCTTGATAAATAATTCAAGATTGTTGTGTATACCTTTAATAGTGTTTTACCAAGTCAGTGGATGTTTACTTACGTCAGTGGATGTTTACTTACGAGTTGTTATATACTAAAAGCCGCTAATTAAGATGAGACTGAAACTTAAACACACTTCAGAAATGCTTAAGGCTTAAGACAACTAAGACAAAACTAGTCTCAGAGTTGGCATATTAGGTATACACGTGTAAAACCCCTAACCCTTGAAGTATAGGGGTGTATCTAACAACTATTTATTGAAGTATAGACATGCACATAAATATATCAAGACATAACCTTTGTAAAACACATCAACATTTTGATTGCTTTCTAAAAAAATAAGGGGAAAAAAAGATTTTTGGCGACCATTTTGAAAGTAGCGACCATTTGTAGAAAAAAACGACCCGAATTATTATATTGCACATTTTATTGTCTATCAATGTCCTGAATTAAGTGTATTTACAATAAAAAATGTTGATGAAACAATTAATTATGGGCTTCATTAATTCTTTATGGAATACTTGACGGCTATTTTGAATATAGCGGCCATTTTTCAAAATCTGGGGTGGGTCCATACCCAAACATGTTTAATAGAGTATTGTCTAGCTATGTGTCAAATTTGGTGCTTTTGTCACAAAATGCACAATTTTACCAATATATGTCACCACGCTGCCCCACTATTAGTCAATGCGCCGTAGACATGAGCCCATGTGTCCATTGACTGTTTCTTTCTTACCGCTTTTCTGCACTTTCCTTTGTGGGTAAAAGTCTGACATAAGAGAGAAGTAGTGTTTTTGGCCATTTTAAAGATGATAAAAAACCCAACATTGTGCTAAACGACTTTTTTAAAATAAAAAGCTTCAAAATGTGAGGACGTTAAGAGCGTTGACGTCATGAACATAAACATATAGCGACGTCACGTGTTGATAATGAAATAGAGGCACGTTACGGGGAAATTGGCTGAATAAAAACAAGTTGTTTGTTTTTTAATATAAGTAGCAACAACTTTGAAGTATGACAAATGCGTTATTTGGATTATTAACAGGAGACATGGGCTCACAATCGCAGTCTGGCCAGTATATTTCTCCTTAACTCGTAAATGTTCAACCATGTCCCCTGTCAATAATGCAAATAAGTAATAGTATGCTCTTCAATCATACAAGCAGAGTAGGCAATTCGACGGTAATCTATTATTAAAATATACTTCTTGTTTCCAATAGAAGAACATTTCATTTTGTTCTGTTATTACATTTCTGTTTTCAACAACAAATCTTTACATCTGTATTACTGACGTTTATTTAATAACAATCTGACGAGGAAACAGTGACGCAATTAATGCTACTCGACATTGCCAGGATCCATTAAGCTCCTCTAGATATATCAGTATATGTCTGATCATTAGATATGTCATTTAGGCATCATGTATGTATACATCTTGACATTTGTGGCACTTTTCCAAGAATTCAATGATATTTATTTGTATTCTTTCATGTTAGTAAATTTACATTTCTATTTATGTGAAAGGTTTTATTGTAGTGTTTCTCCTGTTGGTATCAGACGTTAATTTCAGAATTGTTTTTCCATGTAGACTGTTTGAATTGTGCAGGTGCAAACATGAATATTTCGAGATACATATGATGTATGTTGTTTCGTTTGAACCTCTATAGAATGGGTGGAAGATTTTGATGACATTGTTTTTAAAACATGTATATAATTCAATGCAACGGTTGCAATTCTATACTCTATACGTCATGTAGCGTAAGAGTTTGTATTTGAGTAGTCAATGTATTCAAGGTCAAGATACTATGTTAATAAAAAATATGCATTGCTTGGTAATGGGTTTCTGCATATCAAAGTATATGGCTTTGTCTAAGTTAAAGTAGATATACAAATCGCACACGAAATCAAGGTCGATAGTCAACCACAAACACACACAGAAACAAAGAACAACTTTAAGTAATGCCATTCTGTGAAAAGCGAAATAAGGCCAATTAGTAGTTATTATCAATACGAAATAGACTCGTATCAAAGATCCATAAGAAAAAATATTTAAAGTTGATTCACACAACTGGGCAATACACAATGTCGATATACAAAAATATCAACAATCTAATACAGATATTACATTGGGTTTACATTAGATTATTTAATCACAATATTCAGGATGTTACCATAATTTCGATATACATGTACGTTCTGTAACGTAACATTAAAAGAAGCTCAAACTCTTTAAAAATAAGTCACTTTGCTTATTGACTTATGTAAATAAATTCTTAAAAACTTTGTATGGTAGTTGGGTATTTATTTCGTTTGACGAGATGTGTATATGATCATACCAGTTCAATGTTAAAGGTTGTTTATTTACAGATAGAAAAAGAGTGGTTTCGAAATGAGGGCAGTCAATTCAAATGTAGGTTAATGACCCTAAAGTAGGTAAGCGATGTTTATGTGTTATGCAAAAGCTATACAACTCCTTTAGAAAGAAATTACCTCAAGGTCAAGTTGAGAATATTTCAATGGCATATTTTTGTTTACATATTATTTCTCTTATTTGCACTCGTTTATTTTATTTTTATTTTATTTGTTTCGCATAAAATTAAATTTGAGAAAAATCGCAATTATGACAAGTGTCTACTTTTCTTTAATATGATCATTATTCATATTTATTTTAACATTTTAGTAAACTTATAATGTTTAGTATCCTAAACATAGTCGCTGTTGAAAATATTAAATAATTTACAGTCAAATTAAGGGAAAGAAACGTTCAACTTTAAACGAAGAAACATGAAGTATTTCAAAACAACACTCAGTCTGGTAATCAGAGTCCGTATTCATAAAACTTCTTATCAATATCTTAAGTCAACTTTTATAAAAATGTTAAACACCATTTTCTATTGATTTAAGACGTTTTCTTAATATTGCTGTTACGGTTATGGATAAATACAATCTATAGCTAAGTATTTCTCTTAAAATAGATCGTTTGCAGTGTCCCTGAGAGATTAATAAGGACATTTGAAAATATGTAAAACATCTTAAAGTTTGACTTAAGTAACCTTTTTCACTTAAGTTGCTTTATAAATACGGGCACAGGTGTTTATCGCTTAAGTCTCACTTGAGTCTTTATGATTAATTTTTGTTGATAGCCATTCCTGTGGTTATCTTACATTTTGTTGTTAAAACATTGAACTGAGTTCTAAAGAAGATGATTTGTGTAGAGCAACAGTATATGTAATTTGCACACAAAAAAAATAAGTAATCCGTAATTTAGACAGGGAGAGCACAACTGAACACATTTTATAAAATGCTGATTAATGTCGATAAGGTAAACGAGTTTCGAACTTGTCAGCGCTTTCGTTGTACAAAGACGTTATCCAGGTTTGGTAATTCGAACAATCAATTGCAAATCGGTGTGCCGTAAGAGTGAATCGAGCAACGCATCTCTAAACTTCCGAACACGTCATATGTTACCCGTTTTGTGCTCAGCGTCTTGCTATTGATTGATTGTGTTTTGGTGTCATGCCATTGTTTAGACAAATATCCAACATAAATTATTTCACATAAAGATGTATACTTTTGAAAGAGAGACTGACCTTAAAAATGCAAAACAAGCAGGCGGTTCAAAAAACCTTTTTCCAATGGATTTAAGAAAGATTCAGGTATCCAAAGTAAATAAAACAATTAAAAACAGCTTTGTTTGTATCGAGTGTTTATCAAAACTACGATCTTCCCCAATATCTGTCTAACACACGGCGCTTTATTCATCTATTGGTTATTGATTACTCGGGAACCAGCCTACAGCGATAACTTCTATTTTAATAACACATTGATGACCCAGCCGATTAGCAGCTTAATATAGAGATGTTGTATGCTAGTTCTGAACAGGAACGTTTAATATATGTTATTATAGCATTCGATACTCTCTACCTTAGTTTCGAAAATGCTACTTGTCTTACAGTAACAGTCTTCTTTGGCAGCAGCCTGTGCTGCCGCGCATATATAATGTAATGTAATGACCTATTCATGAATTAGAGAAGTGGATATATACAATGCCATATATAATCATATATTGCTAAACTTAAGGCCAAAATGAACGCCATGAAATCCAATATCGTCTGATATAACATAATGTCACTGTCTTATAAGAGCGTGTGTGGCTGCGAGCGTTAGACAAATGCAAATGCCGATTTCACAGTTCGATGCTATACTTGGTCATGTATGTGAACGTGTTAATGGCGGATCGAACATAGACCTAATACAACTTCTGTAATGTCATGACGATATCAATAATGAAATATTGAAGCTCACTTACAATGTCACTATGTCACTTATAATAGACGCGAAATTGAATACATTTAGCTCGTGTTCTGTTCTGGTATTTTATCAAAGTAGATATTAAAGTCGAGCACGAACTGTATCATTCAAGGACCACTGTCAACCAAAAGAACGCACAGAAACAAGCAATACGTACAAAGATGAATACAAGTCAAGATATGACATCACAATAATAAAATGGTTGAGAAAAGGGCTACCGCCTTGGAACCATCCGAGGAACAACAATGCCGCTCGGGGTTTAAAGCAGGTTCTAGGGTGCATCAAACCTCACTATTACCCTATTGTCATACCAATAAAACGGAACAGTATAAACAAAGATATCTTCCCGCCAGGTTATATTATCTAACAAACAAAACAGCATTATTAGGCATTATAAGTATAACACATAAATGATCATGTTTATATAAGTATAGAAACAAAAGCTTATAAAGCCACAAAGCAAGTACTCGTTAACTTGGCAGAAGCCAGACAAAGAAGAGAGCAAGCCGTTAAGGGTACGACAAGACAAGATTTAAGATAAACATCAAACTCTACCGTCATTTTAGGATTTAGGTAGACGTCATCATAGGGTCCACAATCTGTCCGGTCATCACACAATCAAAGAAGAAAGCATAATTGCGATCTGTAAATGGGTCAATAATTAAACATGCAGTGCGTTGTAAAATGATATGGTCATAACAAATTTTGATAAACTATTGAACAAGTTCAATCAAACCAATAGATAGATATACAATTTAAAATGTTGCTGTGTTTAGGTTATAATTGTAAATTTAAGTATGTCTCACGTGTCCTTGACACGTATCAATGATCGCATGTTTAGGTTATAATTCAATGATCGCATGTTTAGGTTATAATTGAATGATAGCATGTTTAGGTTATAATTCAATGATAGCATGTTTAAGTTATAATTCAATGATAGCATGTCTAGGTTATAATTTAATGATCGCATGTTTAGGTTATAATTCATTGATCCCATGTTTAGGTTATAATCCATTGATCGCATGTTTAGGTTATATTTCAATGATCGCATGTTTAGGTTATAATTTGAACAAAGAAATGCTCAAAATTGTTCACGGTATACACACTTCAATTTTGTCTTTAAATATCCATTCCGTTGCTAGCCACTGATGTTAACATCACCAAAGCTCCTCTCAGGTGAAAATTATAAATGACGACCGATTGCTCTTCTATGTAAAACAAAAGCAAATATTCCGCTTACAACATGTACAAAGTCGCAATGTTTTTGTTTTGTTTTACTTATTTATTTCTTCCACGGTGCTCAACATTTTTTTACTTGACTCGGGGTCATCCGGCGTTCACCGAATTTCGCATCCGTAATGACGATAGTTAAGCGATGCTTGTTTGTATGTTAACTCTGAAAAATATACTGACTATATTGTTTGCTAACACACTGACTCTATAGAGTCTCCTCATTTTGTGTTTAAATGCTGAAATCCAATTATTAAGCAAATGATATAAGCGTTAATAAACATTATATCATTTATCATTGCGGTTGTATCTATCATTAAGAAATCAATTAGGTTTTAGAGATTTGCCAAGCTCAAGTCTGGAGACCATTTAAAAATATCCTATTGCCTGTCTTTATATATGCGCTGAATGGGAGCTGCTTATGGGTCTGATGGTATGAAACTATATATCAAAACACACTTCGCACCTATTATTGCTATAAAACGATAAATAGATTCTAAGCTAAAAAAAATTTAAAAAAGTATATTTTTACATGTTTATATTCTGTAATGAAAACAAGTTTGAAAATTGTGTCATACGTGTCACAAAAAAATATAACATTGTGATCAATATTCAGATTTGTGTTAATAGTAATTTCATCAGTAATGCTATCGGCTCAGACTCATATAGTTTATACGAATCACGAGCTTCGTATTATATAGGGGCGCTTCTTTTATTCGGGGCACTTGTTCCAGCCGAAGGTATTTCTGTAGTAGCTTGAGCAATGAAAATACTATGTACATCAATTATATATCACTATAGAACTGGTATCTTTAGTGGTAAATAAAAATACCGCAGTTTTTAAAATCGGTTGAGAAATAAATATTTTACAGTTCAAATGATTTTTTGATGGGGCTTTAAATTCCTTGCTGGTGGGACAGCGGAAAATTAAGAAATTTCATATAACTTCAGTTAGCCTTCATAATCCGCTATAAAATGTTCAGGGTGCCTTAATTTACGAATATCCAACAATTTAAAACCAATTTTGAATAACCATTCTAAAATATATATATATATATATATATATATATTTTCATGCAGCAGAATTTTGCATTCAATTTGAAAATGCCCAATCAAAAGCAGTTTTCGCGCATGAAATTTTATTTCTCAACCGATTTTGAAAAGTAAGGTATTTTTATTTACCACTAACAATTTCTGTTTCACTGATATACAAGTTATTTATGTACGAGATGTATTTCGTCTAAAAAGTCAAAAAAAGAGTCTTGCTGAAACAAGCGTCCAAACAATAGTTTAATAATCCCGTTGAATAGTGTATTCCCCATTGATACAGTTGTTATAAACTACTTTAAAAAAATATTATTCTGCATTACGTGGTCCGATTATTAACTTTCATACCCCATCCAACCCCTTCTCCAAGAAGCGAAAACGGAGTTGGATGGAGTATGAAATAAAACCTTAATTTTGGCATATTGTAAAATTGAAACATTTAATAGGTAATTTTAAACAGGTTATCGGATTTTGTTTTAAGTAAAAATATTTTTAGCGTGTTTTATTGTCCTTATATCCGTTATAAAATCCTGCTTATATAAGCTTTCCCATCACGCAATGGAAATAAGGCGGGACTACGTAATGTTATTTCAAGACACCCAGTTGGTAACAGAACAATTGATATATTTCATCTAATTCTTGCTTTTAAAGACGTTCATTATAACCCTCTTGCTGAAGTTAATGCCCGTGTCACTAGGGTAATGGAACAACGATGAAAAAGTGAGGATCTTACATGAGTACTCATTCATTATTGAATTTATTAAACGAGTTGGCAAAATGTTATAATGCGAGGCTCTTGCCGAGCATTATATCATTTTTGCTAACGAGTTTAATAAATTCAATAATGAATGAGAACGAATGTTAGATTCTATTTATCACATAACTCACATATCGACTTTTATTGAATTTTGCCTGACGCGTTAACACGTGAAACCAACATAAACCGTGGGAATTGGATCATAGTCATTATCGAATTTTTTTTGACAGCGCATACTACGCTTATTTGCATACTTATATAACTAGTGGTATATCGAACATATAGAATGGTGTTATTCCACCCCCACACCGTAAGTTATGTGATAATTAATGCTACTTCACAGTAGCAATATTCAATCCGTTGCCCTAGAAATATAAAATTATACGTTTAATCATTGGGGATATGTCTTTTGTCACGGTCTACATGTAGTATTATTCATGTACACCGTTCATTTTGTAACTCTTTTCCGTAAGTCACTGATACTGTTTAATTTTAAATACGAAGTACTAGTAAGTGCATTCTTTTTTGTTTTACTTAACCATTCGAAATGTTTTAGTGTTATTTTCAGTTATGAAATGGGTTATTGTTATTTTCAGTTAAGTTATTGCTTTTTAGATTGCAAAACGTCTATTTGAAGGTGTCCAGTCATATTGTGTAGTGGTTTTCTAGAGGTTTCGTTCAGCATGTGCGTATAACATACACTCTTCCAAAGTGTATTATAGTGTTGCACCCCAGAACCTGGTTTAAAACCCCCAGCGGCCTTTTTTGTCACTGACCGTTCCAAGGCGGTATCCCTATTGTCAACCCTGTTTGTGTTTGTGTCCGTGACGTCATGTGCCTTTATTATTTGTTAACATTGCCATTCAGTTTGTCTTTTTGCGTGTTTTGGGGTTTACTGTGTTCTGTGAAAGCTGCATTTCCTGTTATTCTTACTAATAAGGCGCTCCTGAAATAATGAGTTCGTTGGCTTTTAAATCATGTTTGCGAGAATTTTTTGAAAACTTATTAAACATAATGAATAAAATTATTGCCATTAAGTCAATCATATGATTGTTTGACTTATTGATACACTGTAATACTAGTAAGTCAAATGGTGTTTTCATAACCACGACTGAGATTGCAAAAACATTCTGCAAAGTTGCGGAGTATCTTCTTTGAATTGTGCAATGACCAGACAGATGGTGAACCATTTGATGACGACTACCTAAGTCCTGAAAGAACGGTAACGTTTGTTGTTTGTCTTCATCCATGTTTCTCGTGCTCTTAATGGTTTATACTCTGGCGTCTGCCAAGTAGTTAAGTACGTGCTATGTAGCTTTCTATGGTTTTACTTTTATATTCATATATACATGATTATCTGGTTCATATTTATATTGCCTATTAATGTTGCCTAGCTTTTGGAGGATTATTTACAATGTTCCGTTTTACTGGGATGATAATAGGTTAAGAGTGAGTCTCGGTGCACCCTATAACCTGGTTTAAACCACGAGCGGCTTTTTGGACACTGACCGTTTCAAGACGGTAACCATATAATTGTTATATATAAGGATATGCACATGAACTATAGTTTATGTATACTTCAATTAAAATGATTTGCTTATTTATTTTTGAAAAAAAACAACTTTTGTATGAAGTGTTACTTTGTCAAACTATATTAGTAACATATTTAGTTCTAATGGTATAGATAGATACTTCTGCCATCAGTATCTCTTATGTATACGACCGAATATAAAATTAAATTTAAACTGTACTGTGATGTTTGTTTATATGGAACGTTTATTATACATAATAAATATAAATAAATATGTTTAAAACAACCTTTGGGATCATCAAGCCCAGTCTTTGTGGCTTTAAAGTAGAATATCGACATTTCTTCATGCGCTTGATGGAGCTACCTGTACACATGTAACATTATAATTTACAGAAGAAAAACAAAAGCCTCTTTCGGGACTCGAATACACGACCTTCTGATTTCAAGTTAAAATGCTACAACATACCAATAAATAGCCAAACGTACATCCATCACAACTTAAAAGGCTAAGTCTGTGGTTCAAATCCCGTTCCGGGCAATTTTTTTTTTTATCACATATATTCTAAAGCTGTATATTTATCGACGTTACCTGTACCAAGGCTTAATAAAAATGTGATATTTTACGCATCGAATTTTGCCTTATATACCGACTTTTGGAGTGTTCGCCGATTTGAAACTACTTCACACGTGACTCATTCATATTCATGAGTTATTACCAGTTAAAATAGAGACTCTGTAGCTTTAAGCCGGTGAGGTGTGTTGCACTTAATATTACCGCTCATGAACAGACCAATAAAACCGAGTCTGCTACTTATATATATTGTTTGTGTTTGTTGCTTCCAAGAGATCTTCTTTGTTTTACTTATCCATTTGAAATATGTTACTTTTCAGTATTTAGTGATTGACATGTAAATACCTGAATAATAATCTAAATAGTGTTAGAATTGTTATGTGCATATAACGGCGATAAATAAAGTGTAAACATAGGTTAAAGTAGATCATGGTTCAATACGTTTGGTTTGAAAGTGTCATTATCTCAGTGCATATAACGCTTTACAGAGGATATGGCATGAATAGCCACCATGGGAAAGTAGTCTCACAAAATATGTTATAGTATAATAACATGGTTCGTTGATATCAGAAATGACGACAATACAGTGGGGAAATCATTCATAAAATATCCGTCAACCTGCCAAATTCGTTTTATTTAGATGGATGTTGACATTACCCCGAGGATTTCAGAAAGAATATGCCACTAATTCTTGCTGTGATAAATCCCTATATCATGTATATGATGGATGTAATTGAATTTATTCCCGAACCATTTACTAATAGACAAACACTAAGATCAACATTTAAAATACTTAGATGAATATATAATACGGAGGACACATACATGGACTTTGTTGAAACCATTAAAACGATTTAAAAAAAAGAGATATAGGGTCCTATAGAAACCACAGCGTCCGAACGCAATGGCATCGTAAGTCCGCACTGTACTGCAAACAAGGACTTGAAAATACAATGAAAAAGACAAAAAACAACAGAAAGGGTGGTGAAGACATGTTTACCGACTTGGAACGATCAGTAGGCAATAAGGCCTACTGGTTAGCTTGAATCGATTTTATATGCGCACAATCCTCGCTAAGTCATGTAACTTACCTAATTATATTTAACTAAAGCAGTCTATACTAAACGCTATTTCACTGGCCTGAGTTCATTTAAAAACGGTCACCAGTTACGACACACAAAACTGACCGCAGAATACAACTGGATGAACTAAATATTTAATAAAAGTTTTGAACCACTTGATTTGATTCAAAATTTATAAATCTTGTAAAATAACTTCATGAACCCTATAATTTATGTAACATTCACGTGTAGGTCTTCTTTAATAATTTAGTGAAGCCTTAATGTGTAACGTGTAATTAAGTAACACATATTATGTCAAAAAGATAATCTACGTTATGGCATAATAACGGTAGATACACAATTATTGTATAAGCATTCAATTTACCAGGCAACGTACATATTCGCATACACAGGAAGTGTGTCAATTGATGTAAACGTATGTTTAGTTCTAACTATTCGTTTTTATATTCAACATTCGTATGCAATAAAAATATTGTTAGATTTGTGTTGGGATATATACACTCGTTCTTCCGCGTATACATTTTGTGCTCCTAAAGTCGCGCATATATCCAAATATAAATCTAGTAACCTATACATGTTGTTAAAAATTCTGAACAGTTTATGTGTTACTCTTAGCATTTTGCTAATCTTTGATTGTTACATGCAATTGTTTAGACAAAAAAATCTGAAATAAAATACTAAACATAAAAGTTTCATAATTTCAAATTGGTATTATTTTATTCAATATTTAGAGCCCTTGGCCTTTTTCAAGGGCTAACATATTGAACAATAGAGTACCTACTTGAAATTTGGTTAGGAGCATACCAGAACCTGGTTTAAACCCCCAGCGGCCTTTTTTGCCATTGACCGTTCCAAGGCGGTAGCCCTATTGTCAACCCTTTTTGGGTTTGTGACGTCATATGCCTTTATTCTTTAATAACATTGCCATGCATGTGTTTCCTTTTGCGTGTTTTTGGATTTACTGTGTTCTGTGAAAGCTGTATTACCTGTTCGATTTTTATACTTATCTTTAATACTACCTTACCATCCCTTGACTGTAAATAGTTTTATCTTTATATATTTACATTAATTTTTAATAACTACTTCATTTCTTCATATAGCATATTTTTTTGCGCACAATATGACTTATTTATGTGTCGATGTGCCGTAAAAC
Organism: Cyrtodaria siliqua; assembly: GCA_037043455.1. NCBI lineage: Eukaryota > Metazoa > Mollusca > Bivalvia > Adapedonta > Hiatellidae > Cyrtodaria > Cyrtodaria siliqua. The sequence goes on along the minus strand of JAWPHD010005814.1, from coordinate 49,999 downwards.
GCCATTCATTTAATACTGCTTTCTTGTTCTAGACGATTTATTGTAGATTATAAAGACTTTTTACTCCTTTTTATATACATTTTGACCTTAAAACTGCAAAATAAACAAGCGGTTCGAAACAGTTATTCCAGAGTATATAATAATGGATTTAAGAATAATGCATGTATCTGCAATAAACATGTAAGTGTTAAACGCAATTAGTATGTTGAATATATAACCTCCAATGTGCGTTATCATCATATACTAGTTCTCTTTAAAGTCAAATACAGATGTATCCACAAAACACAAAGATGCGTAATAGCCGACGAACCATATTTGTTTCCTATGTTCATTAACCGCGTCCCGGGTCATTTAATAAAAACATAACATATAGTGCAATTAGTAGATATCGTTATGTCGTACGAGGGGCATTCAATAAATTCTGTCACTACATGGTTTCCATCGAAAATGCATGATATAACAAACTACACACAAAAAATGCATTTTAAGGTTATTACAATGCAAGTATACAGACACAATCTGGATTTAATCCGATAACAACTATTTATTTAGTGTTGAAATATATGCAATGATGTATAGTGGCAGTTTTCATTGTTAATATAAAAGTCAATGACAAATCTAAAGTAAGGTATCACCTTTATCAGTATTTATTAAAGTACGTTATGCTTTAATAGATACCTCCAAGGCAGATAATATGAAGGTGTGCGGCAAATACAGCACTTCCGCCGTATATTCAGGCGCGTAGAGACATTTAAAAATGGTAAAAATAACTCTAAAGAAGATAACCAGCCAGGCAGGTCAGTAGAAGCAGCAACAAAGCAGAACATTGCTGCTGAGGAGGCAATGGTTGACGATGATGGCACTTATGCTGGTTACTAGATAAAGGTAGTGTCCATCACATTTTGACCAACTGATTACAATTTAAAAATCTTGTGCTCCAAGAATTCCTCATTTGCTGACATCAGAACCAATGGTCCAATGTTTGAAATGTGCGAAATATCTTCTTAAAAATATCTTAATTTTAATCCAAGATACACTACTGTCAATAGCAAACAATGGTTAAAAACAAACTCATTTGTTGACATCGGAACAAAAGGCTCAACGTTTGAATTGTGCGAAATACCTCGTTAAATAATATATTAATTTTAATCGAAGATACACTGCTGCGATTGAGACATGATTGTATTATGCTGAGCCTCAACGGCGCGTGAATAGAAAACGACGGTTAAAAACAAATCAAGCAATGCCAGTTATTGCTAAGACGACAAAAGCACCTAAAGGGTCTTTTATGCCATTATATTTCAATTCTAGTTTCAGATACCATGCAAAGAAGGCAAAACAATCACAGGTAAGTGTTATAGAGATAATGTACTTAACTCTGTCAAACAGTTCTATATGAACAAGCGTTCGAGTAAAGTTTTAAATGGCATCCAGCTAATTCATGGCCATGTATTTGTTCAGTATTTTAGAAGCAAAATGAAGTAGTACAGCTTGACCACCAACCCTATTCACCCGACGTTAGTTCCTGTGATATTTTCCTAGTTACTTTGTTAATAAAAGTCTCTCTGTGAAAGGTTATTCTTCAGGAAGTGCTCTTAGTAGTGCAGACTTCTAGTGTCTCAACAGTATGCAAAGGGAAGACTACTGTGCAGCATTTACGTTATGGGTAGTTCGATTGCAAAAGTGTGTTTCTGTTAAGGGGAAATACTTAAATACTTTGAGGGATTATGAAAGAGAATTAAAGAATATACGTAATATATGTTGATTCAAATTCATGCCAGTGACAGAATATATTGAACGTCCCTCGTACAAACACACTCACTATATGTAATGCTTTACCATCACAGTGACGCGTGAATAACAAACGATGGTTAAAACAAAGCAAGCAGGGCCCTGTCTGTTATGCCACTATTTTCACTTCTAGTTTCAGATACCTTGCAAAGAAGGGAAAACAATCACAGATAAGTTTTATAGAGATAATGTACTTAAAGCTACAGAGTCCCTATATCAATCGATTTCTTCTTTGTAGGCGTGTCTTTATTTGTAACTTCATGTTCATCAACTCATGTCGAAATCGGGTATTAAATCGAGCAAATATAGCGCAAGAAATCATTAACTTTATATACATCGACCAGTGCACATCGTACCTATACACAGGTAACAGTATTTTTTACAGAAAAGATGTTAGCTTCTTTCGGGGCTCGAACACACGACCTTCTGATTTCAAGTCCTGTGCTCTATCCACTGAACCACAACGCTACTTGAGAAAATAGTATACTAACTACCATATATTGTGAGACAAAATAACTTAACATATTTGAACGCAACTAAAGATGGATCAATAAATATGCAGTCCATATTGTCGCACGTGTAAATTAACATTGCCTGGTGTAATACTGTATCTTATCAATATGAAACTAATACTTCGCCTCAAATCAACCATATCTCGACTTGTTATTTAGCGCTTGATGAGTTTGTGTGCGCGCTCTTGTTATTACGTAATGCCTATTTAGTGTTAAAAATGCTACAAAATACCAATAAATAGCAGTGGTCTAGAGGTTCAGCGTACATCTTTCAAATCTTACAAGTGCAAGGCTGTGGTTAAAATCCCGTTCCGGGCAACTATTTTTTTATCACATATATTCTGCAACCGTATATTTATCGATGTTACCTGTACGGAGGCTAAATAAAAATGTGAAATTTTACGTATCGATTTCTCCTTATATACCGACTTTTGGGGTGTTCGTCGATTTGAAACTACTTCACACGTGACTCATTCATATTCATGAGTTATTACCAGTTAAAATAGGGACTGTACAGCTTTAAAACTGCCAAACAGTTCTAATGAACAAGCATTCGAGTAAAGATTTAAATGGCATTCAGCTAATTCATGGCAATATTTAATCTCGCAAAAGCGAAATTGTGCAGTACTTTAGAATCAAAATAAAGTAGTACAGCTTGATCCAATTCCACCAACCCTATTCCTCCGACGTAAGGTTAATTTCCTAGTTATTTTGCTGAAGAAAATGTTCTTTGTGAAACATTATGCTTCAAGAAGAGCTCATGGTAGTGCAATCCTCCAGTGTTTCAACAGTACGCAAAGGGGAGACTACTGTGCAGCATTTACGTTATGGGTAGCTCGATTGCGAAGGAATGTTTCTGCTAAGGGAAAATAAGTCGTGGGTTTATGAAAGAGAATTAAACAATATACGTTAGAAATGTTTATTCAAAATGCCAATGACAGAATATATTGAACGTCCCTCGTTTAAACTCAATCACTGTATGTAAAGAGGATCCCTTGGAAGCAACAAACACAAACAAGAGATAGAAGTAGCAGACTCGGTTTTATTGAGTCTGCTCATGAGAGGTAATGTAAAGTGCAACACCTCTCACGCCTCTTAGCGCCGGCTTAAGAGATATCCTACTTTAAAACTGCAAAGATTGGGCTTGATGAACCCAAAGGAGCAGTGAGTAATAACATCTTTAGTTCAAAACAATGTCAAGCTGTTGAAATTGTTCACGTGTAAATCACCAGTTAATTATGTTCTTTGAAGTATTCGCAGTCAATAACGTTTTTTGACAAACCCGGATCCTAATATGGAAAAAATAATTACTATTTTTATAACTGTATTATTACGATAGTAAAGCATAGATATATTGCTGTTTATCTGAGTACTGCTTGGACATAATGTGACAAAAATATTTCACATCACTTCATTTTATCCTTGTCCTTATAACCAGTGCAGTCAGTGAACCAATCGTATTCTAAAGCACGAGGTAACAAATTGCAGATTGTTCACAATGTTGATAGTCATGTGTTTAATTATATAACTACCCCAATACTACACTATATTGATGACCACATTCATTGTTTATAGTTTATTGACATATGATAAAATGACACATATGCCCTGTGTTGTTTAACGCTTGTTAAATGTTTAAAATAGGATTTAGATATATTTCATGTATTTACGCAAACACATATGGCGTATGTTTTATTCCATGTTGTTATGACAACTACAACGATCTTTGGAGATCGCTGAGCCCGATATTTATATTTAGTTATCGGTGGTACATTTTCAATTTCTTTTGTTTTCTTACTTAATTTTTGATTCGGTGGTTCCACTACTCAGGCCGATAAAAGGCTATGTGTATTGTTTAACCGCTTATAGGATAAGTTGTCTGCTTTTTAATTTAGTCTTTTGGCTGTTACTTGTGATACGCAGGCTTCATAACCGCTGCTCCCAACTAAATTCCATTATATTTATTTCGCTCTTCGGGGCATTTTATTTTATTAGATACTGGGACCATACGCCGTACGACATGTGGAAGCAAATAACTCCATGTCCACCGCCGTATGCATGCCATCTTAGGGATGGTTACAATTGTGTACTATTGATTTTATGAATATTGAATTCTGATCAACCCGCGGCTAGAGGGCGTGAGCGGTAGCTAGCATATTTCACTACCGCTCATGAACAGTCTCAATCAAACCGAGACTGCAATATTTCGTATGTGTCGTGCTCGGCCATTTTCAAAGGCCCATTATCATACTCTTTTTTTCATGTCAGTGTTAGGGATTCAGAGACGATTCTATGTTATTCACGTCAGGACGGGTACTCATGTATAAGCAATGATATCGATATAGCTTAAAGGCAGATTATGCTTATTAAAACGTAACGAAATAGTTGAAGATGGACTCGGAAACATTACAGCAACAAGGAACTGCGCAATCCAATCAACACATGTTCACATAATTCAAATGTGAGCCATATCAGCTTATATTTTCACTGCTAGTTTTCCCTGACGGAACAACGTCTTTTACAAAATAGATATTCAATATATATCATGATCATCAGCTTTCAAATGGTCTAAGCAAATGAGTTTTGAAAATATAATCAGCATTTTAAGAATTGATGTCGTTCAGTTTTGCCAGTTTGTCGATTCAAATTGTGTTGAAGGTTGGTAGAAAAGTTATATCATTTAGATAATGCGTGGTAGATTTATTGATATAAATAAAATATTTTAAAAGTTATGGCGAGTTAAAATAGAAATTTCACCATAACGAATGGCTGACGTCCCTCAAAACGAATGCATAACTTTCCGGGTTATGAGTATATAAAAAACAGAAATGTTGCTGGTTTGTCGTCAATACAAAGCACGTGTGAAAATATTTCAGTTTTCTTTCACCGAGATGAAAAAATATATTCACTCCATATCAAGATAAATCCTCTATGTATATATAAGGATTATATACATCCTTCAAATAAATCACAAAACAACAGAAATATAACATAGTCAGAACAGTTACCGCAGCCAGAAATCGAACCAAATAACTCTTGTTTCCAGACAAGCATGTTTCAGATGTTGGTACAATAATAAAGTCCATTAAACTGTAAAGGTAGTTCGAGAAACTGGATAGCCGACAACCTAATCATGCTTATTTTGTATTAAATGTGCATCTATAGATTTTGTAGATGCTAAACATGTGTTTCGAATAAATAGTAGGTAAGTAAGTCAATTAAGTAATTAAATAAATAAATAAATAAGTATATCGTACTTAATAATCAAAAATATTACGTTAAAAAATATATGTGGAAAATACAATTAGTTTTAATATTGCATTTCTTTTTTACTTTTTACTTGGCTTATTATTAAAAAACAACATTTCAATTAATCGTCGAGCATGCACTGATTTGGAATAAATGTGGGTATCATATTCTTTCCAATATAATCAGTATTGAACTGATTTGAATATCTTTCATGTACATATTTGAGTTCAAACGCCTCGCTAAATGAGTTACAAATAGTATAATAACTATAATAAATTCAGAAACGAAGACAATAAAGAAGGGAAAACTTTTAACAAAACACCCGTCAAACCAGACAAATTTATTTTCTTGTATGGTATAGTGACATTACCCAGAGGTTTAAATCACTGTCTTGTTAGATAAATACTTTAGTGTATCCCTGATCCAATTACTAATCGACAAACTATGAGATCAAAACGTCAAAATTCTCAGAGGAGCGCGTTCACCTAAGAGGAATGTCCTAAGTAGAACTGAATTCATCAAAAGAAGTAAACATCTACTAGTCACAAGAAGACGGATACCGAGTGTGATTCGGTTTCAACCTATTCTTACAATCGAATATCATAATATTCCTCAGGATCCTGTTCGTGTCCGAAGAATAGATTATCTGGTATATGAGGCCGCCAGGTGTACGTCACTTTCTGTGCCCCAGGGTAAGTCGAATATGAGTGGGCGTTACTAGATCAAGTCCACAAGCCCAAGCTTCCATGTCTAGCGCCAAGGTAGATTCAGTAGGGGTGGATAACTCAATATCATCAGCGTAATGTTTGGTGGCGGCGCGTCAAACTCACAACCTGTCGGTTGCAAAGCTATCAGGCTACCACTTGACTAACACGCACAATTTCCTAAGTAGAACACAACGAGTCTAAAGAAGTAGTATGCATTTGGTTTAAACGTATTTAATTGTTCCATAGTTGGAAACATTTTAGACATAGTACAATACATTCAATGATTAAAAGTAAAGCAAACGTATTCTCCTAGTAAAATCGAAATTAGTCCACGTTAAGCTGCAATAAACTCCACAGAATAAGATTATCATCTCGTAATGGGTCTAGTGGGGTCGTGGCCACACATAAACCTTACAATAATTTCAATATCTTACATTAAGTCATATGACTGATGAGCAAAATGTTTGAATAGTAAATTGTATGCTTAATGAACTTACAATTTAGTAAGAAAATGATCAGGAGGACGCAAAAATGGTCGCATAAGACAATTGGTCGCCAAATGCACGTGATCGTATTAGCAAGTTTGACTGTATATTTCAAAGGCAGAATCAGTGTAACTATAATGTTTTACAATGTTCAGTTAACAAAATACTAGTTTAGAATATTACTCAAATATAGCTAAGTGTGCTCCGTCCAAAAATCCTATTTTATTTATAGTACTTGACAGGAAAATATATATGTACTTATATCTATATATTTTAAATGTGTACTTCTGTTTCATATATACATATATTCAAAACAACGACAATTGTCCTGAGTACAGGATTAATTTTTAATTAAAAAACTGTATAGACTTACACAATATAGTTAATGCATTAACCGACCTCATTTGTGTTTATATCATCTCAAATAATTTATTTAATATTGATAACTGTTTAAATGCAATAAATGAGCTCATAAGACGTCTAAGTCACCAAAAGGAGAGCATACTGTTTATTAGAAAACTACTTACACATTATTTAACAGGCATACCAAAACAATCTTAAAAATACAACAAACATACCAACATTATTTCTTATTATAAGAGATCTACGTAAAGCATTGGTTGCCTTGCAATCCCGATCTCTAAAGCGGAATCCATTCAAAATCTGCCAGTGATTTCTTGGAATAGACAGCCCAAAGAGAAATGTAATACAATGAATTCGTTTACTGGCGCTTCGACCAATAAAATGAAAGCCTACAATACATTTAAAATGGAAAATTTATCATATGTAAACATGTGGAAATTACTTACACTGTCAGATATTATTTGACGCCTTCTCGGTGTTTCACATTCGATGATGATACACTTGTAAGGCCTAGTAAGTGAACGTTAGGAAAGCCAATATTAAATGACTTCTCATTAAATCATGTATTGCTCGGAGCTTTAGACAAATACACGTTAATTTCACAGTTGGGTATCACTTTTAAAATAGATTTAATAAAGAATGTTCTATATACATGATATATGGACGAATCGGATCGAATCTAATCTATATAAATATAATAGATCAATAAAACCGAATATAGACACTAGAATTTTCATTGTGGGAATAAATGGAAATTGAGAGTATACCACCTAAGCCTGTATTTAGAATGGTGCTACTATTTAAAATGATTTCTATCATATACTCAGGAATTGCATACATACAAGGAGATCTCTCAGAAAATACAGGCACTAAGTGATCATTCAGGGAATCAGTTTTTTTTAGGGTTAATAAGGTTTTAGCCAGACTAGTGCTAGATTTCCTTCGCTACACGTATGCTTATTGAGTATATAGAGGATCTTACATGAGTACTCATTCATTATTGCATTTATTAAACGAGTTGGCAAGAATGATATAATGCGAGGCTCTTGCTGAGCATTATATCATTTTTGCAAGAGCCGAGCATTATATCATTTTTGCTAACGAGTTTAATAAATTCAATAATAAATGAGAACGAATGTTAGATTCTATTTATTCCATAACTCACATATCGACTTTTATTGCATTTTGCCTGTCGCTGTAACACACGAAACAGACATAAACCGTGGAAATTGGATCATAGTCATTATCGATTTTTTTGACAGCACATACTAGGCTCAATTGCTTACTTATATAACTAGTGGTATATCGAAAATATAGAATGGTGTTATTCCACTCCCACACCGTTAATTATGTGATAAATTCCTTTTAACAACATTTACTGTGTATAATATGACAAAGTCAATATATGTACAACATATCGTATGCCAATTTTTTGAATATTGAGAAATGTACATACGTTACGAAAAAAGAAAATAAATAATCAATACATTTCTATAATTTCTTTAAATTCTGGAAAAGCAGAAGTAACATTTCCAATAAGCTCCTACTTCTAAAAAAGGAAAATGCATATTAGCCACAGTAAATCTCAGAAAGCGAAAGCTAAGGAGTGGTGAATGCCATGCTAACATATATCGATAAGAGTACCCTTATTCCATTAATAATAATGTCATTGTTCGTTGAATAATAACTTCTGTCATAACCTTAATACAACTTCGATATCGTTTAGTGTTGTTTTTGGCGTTCGAGGCCCGTAGTATAACGCATCATTATCTATGGCGTCACTGGCATTGTCTTTAATATATATTGTAAATGTAGTTGTAAGATTCGAACAGAAATAATGTTTTTACAAAACATAATAATTACTTTATATTAATAAATTACTTTAAATCAGTTTTCTGCCTTGTCTGTTTTTAAAAACAACGTCTGTCCCTACAATGATTTATTTCGACGTTTCAACGTTTATTTGAAAACAATATTTACTGGGCAGTGAAAATTGCAGTCGAGATTTCAACGTCCGCTCCTGCGCTCTATATAGCTCTCCACTATGACGTTTTTGGTGCTTGATGACGTTGACGTCGTGTTGCTTAATGACGTCGACGTATCGCGTGCGAACAATCTGTTGCTATTGTGCCGATGTTCCATAATCCATAATTTTGCTAATTATAGTAAGGCATATATAATAAAGTAAAACAATGTTTCAGTGGTTCGCATCACAAATGCCTATCACTTTACACCACATATGATGTTCAGATATACTTAAGAGTGCATTAACCTCGCTGTTGCAATTTCTATTCACAAACTTTTAATTGCAAACGTGTTATATAGGTTCGTAAAATGGATAGCATTTATCTTTTATATTGATGGAAAATAGAGCGTCCCATTTATAGATGGGGTAATTCTGGTGAGTTCATGAGTTCGACAATCAATATAGTGTTGAACATGTTGATAAGAGATGAAGTTGAAATGTAAGGTGAATGTCCGTGGATATAGTTCGTTGAAATCAAATATGACGACAATACAGTGGAGAAATCATTCATAAAATGTACGTCAAACATGCCAAATTCCTTTTTGTAGATGGATATTGACATAACCCTGAGGATTTCAGAAAGCAAAAATGCTAGTAGTTTTTGATGTAATAAATCCCTTTCTAATGAATGTAAATGAGTTTATTCCCTAACCATTTACTAATAGACAAACAATAAGTTTAACATTTAAAATACGTAGATGAATATATAATATGAAGGACGCTTGTACATGAACTTTGTTGAAACCAGTAAAACGATTAAGTCATGTAACCTATCAAGTACTGTTTAACTAAAACAGTTTATAAAAAACGCTATTTCATTGACCTGAGTTAGGTAAAAGTGGTCACCAGTTACGACAAAAAGAAACTGGCCTCAGAATGGAACTCAGTGGCTGAACTAAATATATATAAAAAAGGTTTCGAACCACTCGATTTGATGAAAAAATATCTAAATATCTAAATATTGTAAAATAACTTCATCAACCCTATAATTTGTATAACATTCACGTATATTTACATCGCTATTGCATGCGCTATGATGAATCTTATTTGACACGCTGCATTTAATTTTCCAATGAATATCATTACCTTCGGAATACCTCATGATATGCCCTTTAACGGTTTTCATTGGATGATGGGCGGATCTTAACTAAATAGAATATTGCGCATGAGGGGTGTGTCTTAAATGTTGCCGATCGTAACGGCTGTTACATTTTATTCCATAAAAATCTCCGTATAATAAACTATTTTTTCGAAATAAATAGTAAATCTGGCGTATATAGCGAAGAAATCAAGCCATTTTAAAGGTAAATATTTAACCACCCAAATATTTTTTATACCCCAATGAAAAACAAAAAAGCGCATTTTATTCCTTAATTAGGTCTGCTTTAATAATTCAATGAAGCCTTAATGAGAATAACCAGTGTTATGTCAAAAAGAAAACGGTAGGTACGTACTTATTGCATACGCATTAACAAGCTCCGTTTACATTTTATGTAACAGGAAACGTCAATATTCGCCCATATTGACGTGTTGCAAAATCAGTGTAGTGGAACTCGTTAGGGATAGGTGCAATTCGCAGGTCATGTCACAGGAAGTTTGTCAGGTGATGTAAACATTATAGTATGTTTCATTGTGAAAAAGTCCCATGATGTTTGTTTCAAATAAATAATATTGATAGAAAATTAAATTGTTTCGTTCTAACTATTTGTTTTTATATTAAAAATGCTTATGCAATAATAAAAAAAAGGTTATTAGATTTGTATTGGGGCATATGCACTCGTTCTTCTGGGGACCCGGAAGTACTCGTGCATATATCCCAGTACAAATCAAATAACCTATAAATAGTGTTGAACATTCTGAACACCTTATGTGCTACCTCAAGCATCTTGTTATTGATTGATCTTCTATTCGTTTTGATATGAAAACGTTCTAACTATTCGTTTTGATATGAAAAATGTTTATGCAATAACAAAAATGGTTATTATTTTTGTATTGGGAGATATGCACTCGTTCTTCAGCGTATATATATTGCACTTCTAAAGTCGCGAAATATGGTTACACGGAAGAACTCGTGCGTATATCCCAATATAAATAAAGATAACAATATCGGACAGGGAAAGCAGCATTCTAGGACGACAGTCAACCACAAAACACAAAAACAAACACGCAAACAGACAAACGAGAAGACAAAAGTAATGAAACGATGCAAACGACATCACAAACACAACGGGTTGACAAAAGGGCTACCTTGGAACGGTCATTGGCAACAAAGGCCACTGGGGGTTTAAACCGGTTCTAGGGTGCACCAAACCTCACACTTACCCTACTGTCATCCCATTAAAACAGGACAGACAAATATGCTCGTGTAAATATAATACAAAAAACAATAGCCTAGAAAGCCACAATGAAGGTACTCAATGACTTGGCAGAAGCCAGAGCAACAAGAGAATAAACCATTAAGGGCACGACAAGAAAGATCATAGACAAAAATCAAACGCCACTGGACTTTAGGTAGGCGCCATCAATAGGGTCCACAGCCTGACCGGTCATCGTACAATTAAAGAGGAAAGCAAAGTGGCGAACTGTGAAAGGGTCCTCCAACAAGCATGCAGTACGTTGCAAAATGATAGGGTCATAACCTCTTTTGATAAACTTTTTAACAAGTTTAACAAAGATAGTAGGAAAGTGATTATGACCAAGAATCTTACGAAGTTTATTTATCACAGCACCATAGAAGTCAGGTTGTGATAGTCCTTGTCTCAGAAGAGTCCTTAAATTACTTTTATATTTGGAAAGAAGATCAGGGTTACGATAATACAATTTTGCAAAGGTTTTACGAGGTTTATGATAACGGTAACCCTGATTGAGTAGTTTTTTAGTTATACAAAGATTACGAATATTAAAGTCCTTAACTCGAGTAAGCTATAAATAGTGTTGAACATTTTGAACACGTTTTGTGCTACCTTAAGCATCTTGTTATTGATTGATCTTCCCCGTTTGGTTACGGGGCAAAGAATAGGGCCACTGCATATACCGTTGGAGGGAAAGGCAGAGGGGCAGAACACCCCCCCCCCCCCCCCCACACCCAATTCATGTTCATTTGATCATTTTTTGTTCATGCTCATTAAAAGTCTTCATCATGACCCCTGCATTGTTGCAGGTGCCATCTCGCTCATATCACTAGATCAGTGGCAGAAAAACTATAACGTGGCTCCAGCGTAAATGGAGTGTCTACAGTAGAATTTGCAGCAACACTGCAGTTCAGGGTGAAAAGGTTCTAGGGCCGTTCTCCATATTTTATCTCGATGTACATGGAGGATGAGCCTGGCATGTTGATTCATGTTCGGCGCCATATAACCTTTCATGTGTTGGTACGCCTTAAAACCCCAAGTCAGTTCAATTGATTGACCTTCTATGGTTACAAGCAAATGTTAGACGAAATATCTAAAATAAAATATCGAACAAAAAAATACATAAGTTCAAATTGTTACTCTTTTATGCAATATGTCTGCCCCATAGTATTTTTCAAGGGCCGAAATATTGAGCATAAGAGTGACAACTTGAAGTTTTAATACTACTTCCTTTTATGGACGATTAATTGTAGATTATAAACATCTACAGTTTTTCCTTTTGGTATACAGATTGACCTTAAAACTGCAAAATAAACAGGCGGGTCAAACCATTATTCCAGAGTATATAATAATGGATTTAAGACGGATTCATGTATCAGCAATACTCATGCAAGCGTTAAATGCAATTATATAACAGCAAACTTGCGTTGCTATCAAATACTAGTTCTCTTTAAACGTCAACTACAATTTCATACATAAAGTCATGAAGATGCGCAACATCCGATGAACCATATCGGATTTCCTATGTTCATTAACCGCGTCGCGGGTCATTTAAATAATCACTTAGTGCAATTAGTAGATGTCGATATATCGTACTAGTGACATTCAATAAATTCTGTCACTACCTGGTTTCTGTAGAAAATGCATTATATAACTGCACACAAAAATTAGGCATTTTAATATTATAACAATGCCAATATACAGGCCAAACTATTATTCATTGTTGAAATATATCCACTGATGTACAGTGGCTATTTTCATCGATGAAATTCAGTGACAAATCTAAAATAAGGCCTTATATTAAAGCACGTTATGCTTTAAAAACACCTCTAAAGCAGATATATGCCGAGGTGTGCGGCACATACGGCACTTCTGCCGAAAGTTTGAGAATTATTTTCAGGAGGGTAAATTTGAACATGGTAAAAATAAATGGAATTGTGCAAAATACCTATTAATTTTAATCGAAGATACACTACTGCGATTGAGACATGATTTTATTATGCTGAGCCTCAACGGCGCGTGAATAGCAACCGATGATTAAAAACAAATCAAGCAATGCCAGTTATTGCTAAAAAGAAATATAAAAAGATCGGACAGAGAAAGTAGCAAGACGACAAAAGCGCCTAAAGGGTCTTTTATGCCATTCTTCTCAATTCTAGTTCCAGATACCATGCAAAGAAGGTAAAACAACAATAGCTAAGTTTTATAGAGACAATGTACTTAACTCTGTCAAACAGTTCTACATGAAAAGCGTTCGAGTAAAGTTTTAAATGGCATCCAGCTAATTCATGGCAATGCCTAGTATCACGAAAGCGAAATTATCCAGTATTTTAGAAGCACAAAAAAGTAGTACAGCTTGACCAACAACCCTATTCACCCCACGTTAGTTCCTGTGATATTTTAGTAGTTACTTTGTTCAAGAAAATGCTCTCTGTGAAAGGTTATTCTTCAAGACGTGCTCTTGGTAGTGCAGACTTCTAGTGTCTCAACAGTATGCAAAAGGAAGACTACTGTGCAGCATTTACGTTATGGGTAGCTCGATTGCAAAAGTGTGTTTCTGTTAAGGGAAAATACTTAAATACTTTGAGGGATTATGAAAGAGAATTAAAGAATATACGTAATATATGTTGAATCAAAATGCCATTGACAGAATATATTGAACGTACAAACACAGTCACTACAGGTAATACCATCTTTAGTTCAATGCAATATCAAGCCGTTGAACTTGATGGCGTGTAAATCAGCAGTTCTTTGAAGTATTCACAGTCAATAACGTGTTTTTGACAAACCCGTGTCCTAATATGGAAAAATAATTAATAATTGTATAACTATATTATTACCATGATTACGATAGTAAAGCTAAGATGACGACAAAATCATTAAATGATTGTATTGCTCTTTATTTGAGTACTGCTTTGACATAATGTGACAAAAAAACACATTTCTACAATTCACATCAGTTCATTTTATCATTGTCCTTATCACCAGGGCAGTCAGTGAACCAAACGTATTCTAGCAGCACGAGGTAACACATTGTAGATTGTTCACAATGTTGATAGTCATGTGTTTAATTATACAACTACTCCATACTATATTGATGACCACATTCATTGTTTATAGTTTATTGACATATGATAAAATAACACCAATGCCCTGTGTTGTTTAACGCTGTTTAAAATAAGATTTAGATATATTTACGCAAATAAATATGGGCGTATGTTTTATTCTATTTTGTTTATAACAACTTTGTGTCTGTGTTAGTGATTCAGAGACGATTCTATGTTATTCACGTCAGGACGGGTACTCATGTATATACTGTTTAATTAAGCAATGATATCGATATATCTTAAAGGCAGATTATGCTTATTAAAACGTAACTGAAATAGTTGAAGATGTACTCGGAAACATTACAGCAAGAAGGAACTACGCAATCCAATCAACACATGTTCACATAATTCAAATGTGAGCCATATCAGCTTATATTTTCATTGCTAGTTTTCCCTGACGGAACAAAGTCTTTTACAAAATAGATATTCAATATACATCTTGATCATAAGCTTCGAAATGGTCTAAGAAAATGAGTCGTAGTTTTGTAAAATATAATCAGCATCTTAAGAATTGATGTCGTTCAGTGTTGCCAGTTTGTCGATTCAAATTGTGTTGAAGGTTGGTAGAAATGTTATATCATTTAGATAATGCGTAGTAGTTTTATTGATATTAATCAAGTATTTTAAAAGTTATGGCGAGTTAAAATAGAAATTTCACCATACCGAATGTTTGACGTCCCTCAAAACGAATGCATAACTTTCCGGGTTATGAGTATATAAAAAAGAAATGTTGCTGGTTTGTCGTTACAGAGTGTAATTCTGTTTCAACCTATTCTTACAATCGAATATCATAATATTCCTCAGGATCCTGTTCGTGTCCGGAGAAAAGATTCGTTGGTATATGTGCACCAGGGTAAGGCGAATTTGAATGCGCGTTACTAGATCAAGTCCACAAGCCCAAGATTCCATGTCTAGCTCCAAGGGAGATTCAGTAGGAGTGGATTACTCAGTATCATCAGCGTAATGTTCGGTGGCGGCACGTCAAACTCACAACCTGTCGGTTGCAAAGCTATCACGATACCACTTGAATAACACGCACAATTTCCTAAGTAGAACACACAACGAGTCTGAAGAAGTAGTATGCATTTGGTTTAAACGTATTTAATTGTTCAATAGTTGGAAACATTTTAGACATAGTACAATACATTCAATGATTAGAAGTAAAGCAAACTTCTCCTAGTAAAAATCTAAATTGGTCCACGTTAAGCTGCAATTAACTCCACAGAATAAGATTATCATCTCGTAATGGGTCCAGTGGGATCGCGGCTCCACATAAACCTTACAATAATTGCAATATCTTACAATAAGTCATATGACTGATGAGTAAAATGTTTGAATAGTAAATTGTATGCTTAATGAACTTACAATTTAGTAAGAAAATGATCAGGAGGACGCAAAAATGGTCGCATAAGACAATTGGTCGCCAAATGCACGTGATCGCATTAGCAAGTTTGACTGTATATTTCAAAGGCAGAATCAGTGTAACTTTAACGTTTTACAATGTTCAGTTAACAAAATACTAGTATAGAATATCACTCAAATACAGCTATGTGTGCTCTGTCCAAAAAATCCTATTTCATTTATAGTACTTGACAGGAAAATATATATGTACTTATATCTATATATTTTAAATATGTACTTCTATTTCATATATACATATATTCAAAACAATGACAATTGTTCTGAGTAATCTCAACAGGATTAATTTTTAATTCAAAAACTGTATAGACTTACACAATATAGTTAATGCATTAACCGACCTCATTTGTGTTTATATCATCTCAAATAATTTATGTAAGATTGATAACTGTTTAAATGCAATAAATGAGCTCATAAGACGTCTAAGTCACCAAAAGAAGAGCATACTGTTTATTAAAAAACTATTTAACACGCATACCAAAAACAATCTTAAAAATACAACAAACATACCAACATTATTTCTTATTATAAGAAATCAAAGTGAAGCATTGGTTGCCTTGCAATCCCGATCTCTAAAGCGGAATCCATTCAAAATCTGCCAGTGATTTCTTGGAATAGACAGCCCAAAGAGAAATGTAATACAATGAATGCGTTTACTGGCGCTTCAACCAATAAAATGAATGCCTACAATACACTTAAAATTGAAAATTTATCATATGTACGATGTAGGTGTAATGATCATATGTAAACATGCGGAAATTACATACACAGATATTATTTGACGCCTTCTCGGTGTTTCACATTCGATGATGATACACTTGTAAGGCCTAGTAAGTGAACGTTAGGAAATCCAATATTAAATGACAACTTCTCATTAAATCACGTATTGCTCGGAGCTTTAGACAAATACACATGTTAATTTCACAGTTGGGTATCTTTTTTAAAATAAATGTTATAAAGAATGTTCTATATGTGGAAGAATCGAATCGAATCTAATCTATTGAAATATAATAGAGCAATAAAAAAGAATGATGACGATCAGACAATATTAAATCAAAAATTAGGCCTATTTAGGTAGAAGCACATGCATTCATTACGATATATAGTATTGAAGGATAGAGATAGAGAGCAGAAGAAGGCCCTTTACTATATACATATACTATAACTATATTCTTTCTAGCCTTCTATATTATATATCGTAATCAATTCCTGTGAGTAGAAGTTATCATAGGGTTCAAAATCAGTCGGGTCATCGCAACATTAATTGTAAAGCATTGTGGCGAACTGTAAATGGGTCAACATCTAAACATGCAGTGCATTGCATAATGATAGGGTCATATCCTATTTTGTTATGTTTGTTAACAAGTTAAACACAGATTGTATGAATGCGATAATGACCAATAATCTTAAAAAGTCTGTACATATAGTCACCACATTATTCACGTTGTGACAGACCTTGTAGCAGAAGTGTTCTGACAATACTTTAAGTAAATCAGGGTTATGATAATAAACCTTCGCAAAGGTTTGTCCGGATATAAAACTCAATGAAGCACTATTAAAGCTGGAGTAGATGAAAAGGAAAACAAACTTCCAATTATGTACGGTATTCCTAATTTACAAAAACAGCCTAATAAAGCACACTTTCTTCCTATTTCTAGTGTCTGCACCACTACAGACATCGCCAAAGGTATAACGTCCTGTCTTACTGCCGCTGTAGATCACGTAACACAATATTGTGCTAAAGCTTATGTTAACTTTTGGATTAATATATTTCGGTCGTTATTACTTTCTTGAAAACGAATGCAGTAAACGTCACGCAAACCTTTTCAAATATAAGCTTATTGCTCTTATTCAATATTTATTTTAGTGAATAAACACTAATGTTTGCTCAGCATTATACTTCGGTAGAATAAAATGTATTCTTTGGCATATCACTCCGTCTTTAAAACAATCAAAATGGACTCTACCATTGCGTTTTCCATAGGGTTGCATTATATCGTTTGTTTTTACCATCACTTTCTAAAATTGCATAGCTCTAAACAGCCTACCTAAAATTAAAATACTAACCTAAATTCATCAAAAATGTCCAAAGTAAGCGGAGTTCCGTTCGATTGTTTACCACTCAGCACCACCCCATGGCATTAATGGTGTCAGGTCGCGGAGATGATTTCTAATAACCATTTTGATATTTTAGCTATGGTCATGTGACAAATTATGACGTAATCGCAGACTAATTTCTAAGACGTTGACAGAGTCACATGGTGATCCTGGTAAAGATTGGGTAATGATCACTGTTAAAAGACTTATCAAAGGAGGTTGTTACCTTATTATTTTGCAACGCACTGCATGTTTAGTGGTTGACCCATTTACAGTTCACCGCTTTGCTTTCCACCAAATTGTGCGATCGCCGGAAAGATTGTGGACCTATGATGACGTCTACCTTAATCCTGAAAGGACGGTAACGTTCGATGGTTGTCTTTAATATTGTCTAGTCGTGCCCTTAACAGTGTCAAAATTGAAATGATCTCTCTTGTCATAGAGTTGGCTTATTATTTCTCAGTTTCAATCGCGAGATGTAAATCGAGTAAAGAAGATATAGCAACTATGAGAAATATTAGCTTTTTTTTTGAGGTGAAGTTCTTTGGAAAGAAAGTATATGTAGTAAAGAAAATAAAGGGTTGTAATTGTCCAAAATATCATCCATATACAACGAGGTATAATAAAAGGCTTCAATTACATCTGCCTTAGCGTATCTGGTAAAAGACTAAAAATGAAACCTCTAACATAACAAAACAAAAACAAATCTGCAACAAGAGTTGCACATTTCGTTCTCATTTGGGATTCCAACAATTTGTCTATAAACATTAGTGTCATACTTAACTAGTTCCATATGTGTAAAAAATATTATCTTATATGAATATAAATGCTTCGAAAACAACTACGTGACAAGTCCACATAGTGTAATTGTCCAAAACCCTTCAACTAAATATTAGTGAGAATCAGAACTCGTTTACTGTAGTTGCCGTGTACTCAGTCTGAAATTTAAATATTTGCAAACATCAAGGGCGATAACTTTGTAAACCACTCCTCAATTGTTCTCATTGTCAAACAAAACCGAGACCTTAATAATATTACCCCAAAAAGCATGGAAAATCAAATGCTATTTATTACAATCATCGTGAAAACAATCACGCTCCTTAGTCAGAGGACGATATCCTCTTTGTTCAATTAGAATATTACACAGTAATTGATGATATTTCAAAGGAAAGTAGGAAACAATCAGACGATGAAATTGTTCGACAATTTAGAGCAATAACTTGATACTCGTCTAACCTGTCTGAAATCCGTTTGATATAAAGTTACACGCCAAACTGTGTGAAAATCGAAACCAATTTATTTAATGTATTGTGTACGAAAGCTGAAATTTGCATTTTTGCAATAATCAAGGGCAATAACTCAGTAAGGCAGGTGTCAATTCTGCTCATTGTCATCTTGTCAAAGTTCATATTCATATAAAGTCTCACACTAAATAATGTGAAGATCGGAATCCGTTTACTAAAGTAATGTGTGTACTCAAGCTAAAATGTGCCTATCCTTTCAATAACCAAGGGTAATAACTCTTTAAAGCAAGTGTCAGTTTTACTCAGTATTGAACTTGTCAAAGGCCTTGTAGGTATAAGGCCTAACACCATACAACATTTAGTGGAAATCGGAAACCGTTTACTGCAGTTATTGTGAACACAAGAAATTCGCATTATCCCTGGCACAGGACAAAACAAAATTCATAAAAGGTCTATAACTCTTGTTGAAATTAGTAAAGTGTAACATAATGAGGTCTTGATTCTGTAGTTTGATATTTCATATACACATATAGGTTTCAAATACTGGAACTGTATTTGCCTAAAAGGACATGTGCAAATTACTTTATTTTCCTTTGAATGCTGTTACGAAATGCAAAGTATGCCAGAAGTCCATACAGTGGTTTCATATGTACAAGACCCCCATCTGTTAATATTTAAAAAATCAGGAGTATATCTTTCTGGGTAAACGTTTTCGTTTTTTTCAGGCTTGGGTCCCCGCCTAACAAGGGGATCTCTCAGAAAATACAGGCACTAAATGATCATTCAGTGAATCAGGTTTTTTTAGGGTTAATAAGGTTTTAGCCAGACTAGTGCTATATTTCCTTCGCTGCACGTATGCTTTGTGAGTATATAGAGGATCTTACATGAGTACTCATTCATTATTGCATTTATTAAACGAGTTGGCAAGAATGATATAATGCGAGGCTCTTGCTGAGCATTATATCATTTTTTCAAGAGCCGAGCATTATATCATTTTTGCTAACGAGTTAAATAAATTCAATAATAAATGAGAACGAATGTTAGATTCTATTTATTCCATAACTCACATATCGACTTTTATTGCATTTTGTCTGTCGCTGTAACACACGAAACAGACATAAACCGTGGAAATTGGATCATAGTCATTATCTATTTTTTTGACAGCACATACTAGGCTCAATTGCATACTTATGTAACTAGTGGTATATCGAAAATATAGAATGGTGTTATTCTACTCCCACACAGTAAATTATGTGATAAATTCCTTTTAACAACATTTACTGTGTATAATATGACAAAGTCAATATATGTACAACATATCGTATGCCAATTTTTTGAATATTGACAAATGTACAGACGTTACGAAAAAAGAAAATAAATAATCAATACATTTCTATAATTTCTTTAAATTCTGGAAAAGCAGAAGTAACATTTCCAATAAGCTCCTACTTCTAAAAAAGGAAAATGCATATTCGCCACAGTAAATCTCAGAAAGCGAAAGCTAAGGAGTGGTGAATGCCATGCTAACATATATCGATAAGAGTACCCTTGTTCCATTAATAGTAATGGCATTGTTCGTTGAATAATAACTTCTGTCATAACCTTAATACAACTTCGATATCGTTTAGTGTTGTTTTTGGCGTTCGAGGCCCGTAGTATAACGCATCATTATCTATGGCGTCACTGGCATTGTCTTTAATATATATTGTAAATGTAGTTGTAAGATTCGAACAGAAATAATGTTTTTACAAAACATAATAATTACTTTATATTAATAAATTACTTTAAATCAGTGTTCTGCCTTGTCTGTTTTTAAAAACAACGTCTGTCCCTACAATGATTTATTTCGACGTTTCAACGTTTATTTGAAAACAATATTTACTGGGCAGTGAAAATTGCAGTCGAGATTTCAACGTCCGCTCCTGCGCTCTATATAGCTCTCCACTATGACGTTTTTGGTGCTTGATGACGTTGGCGTCGTGTTGCTTAATGACGTCGACGTTTTCGCGTGCGAACAATCTGTTGCTATTGTGCCGATGTTCCATAATCCATAATTTTGCTAATTATAGTAAGGCATATATAATAAAGTAAAACAATGTTTCAGTGGTTCGCATCACAAATGCCTATCACTTTACACCACATATGACGTTCAGATATACTTAAGAGTGCATTAACCTCGCTGTTGCAATTTCTATTCACAAACTTATAATTGCAAACATGTTATACAGGTTCGTAAAATGTATAGTATTTATCTTTTATATTTATGAAAAATAGAGCGTCCCATTTATAGATGGGGTAATTCTGGTGAGTTCATGAGTTCGACAATCAATATAGTGTTGATCATGTTGATAAGAGATGAAGTTGTAATGTAAGGTGAATGTCCGTGGATATAGTTCGTTGAAATCAAAAATGACGACAATACAATGGGGAAATCATTCATAAAATGTACGTCAAATCTGCCAAATTCCTTTTTGTAGACGGATATTGACATAACCCTGAGGATTTCAGAAAGCAAAAATGCTTGTAGTTTTTGCTGTAATAAATCCCTTTCTAATGAATGTAAATGAGTTTATTCCCTAACCATTTACTAATAGACAAACAATAAGTTCAACATTTAAAATACGTAGATGAATATATAATATGAAGGATACTAGTAGATGAACTTTGTTGAAATCAGTAAAACTATTAAGTCATGTAACCTATCAAATACTGTTTAACTAAAACAGTTTATAAAAAACGCTATTTCATTGACCTGAGTTAGGTAAAAGCGGTCACCAGTTACGACAAAAAGAAACTGGCCTCAGAATGGAACTGGTTGAACTAAATATATATAAAAAAAGGTTTCAAACCACTCGCTTTGATGAAAAAATATCTAAATATCTAAATAGTGTAACATAACTTCATGAACCCTATACTTTGTATAACATTCACGTATATTTACATCGCTATTGCATGCGCTAAGATAAATCTTATTTGACACGCTGCATTTAATTTTCCAATGAATACCAATACCTTCGGAATACCTCATGATATGCCCTTTAACGGTTTTCATTGGATAATGGGCGGAGCTTAACTTAACAGAAGATTGCGCATGAGGGGTGTGTCTTAAATGTTGCCGATCGTAACGGCTGTTACTTTTAATTCCATAAAAATCCCCGTATAATAAACTATTTTTTCGAAATAAATAGTAAATCTGGCGTATATAGCGAAGAAATCAAGCCATTTTAAAGGTAAATATTTATGTAAATATAAGGAATGAAATGCGCTCTTTTTGTTTTCATTGGGGTATGAACAACATTTGGATGGTTTAAAGTACACGTGGAGTCCTTCGGACTCCACACGCTTTAAACCACCCAAATATTTTTCATACCCCAATGAAAACCAAAAGAGCGCATTTTATTCCTTAATATGGTCTGCTTTAATAATTCAGTGAAGCCTTAATGTAAACAACGAGTGTTATGTCAAAAAAGAAAACGGTAGGTACGTACTTATTGCATACGCATTAACAAGCTCCGTTTACATTTTATGTAACAGGATACGTCAATATTCGCCCATATTGACGTGTTGCAAAATCAGTGTAGTGGAACTCGTTAGGGATAGGTGCAATTCGCAGGTCATGTCACAGGAAGTTTGTCAGGTGATGTAAACATTATAGTATGTATGTTTCATTGTGAAAAATTCCCATGATGTTTGTTTCAAATAAATAATATTGATAGAAAATTAAATTGTTTCGTTCTAACTATTCGTTTTTATATTAAACATGCTTATGCACTAATAATTTTTTTTTTATTAGATTTGTATTGGGGCATATGCACTCGTTCTTCTGGGCACCCGGAAAAACTCGTGCATATATCCCAGTACAAATCAAATAACCTATAAATAGTGTTGAACATTCTGAACACCTTATGTGCTACCTCAAGCATCTTGTTATTGATTGATCTTCTATTCGTTTTGATATGAAAACGTTCTAACTATTCGTTTTGATATGAAAAATGTTTATGCAATAACAAAAAAGATTATTATATTTGTATTGGGACATATGCACTCGTTCTTCAGCGTATTTATATTGCACTTCTAAAGTCGCGAAATATTGTTACACGGAAGAACTCGTGCATATATCCCAATATATACAAAGATAAAAATATCGGACAGGGAAAGCAGCATTCTAGAACGACAGTCAACCACAAAACACAAAAACAAACACGCAAACAGACAAACGAGAAGACAAAAGTAATAAAAAATGCAAACGACATCACAAACACAACGGGTTGACAAAAGGGCTACCTTGGAACGGTCATTGGCAACAAAGGCCACTGGGGGTTTAAACCGGTTCTAGGGTGCACCAAACCTCACACTTACCCTACTGAATTAATTACTACCAATTAAAACAGGACAGACAAATATGCTCGTGTAAATATAATACAAAAAACAATAGCCTAGAAAGCCACAATGAAGGTACTCAATGACTTGGCAGAAGCCAGAGCAACAAGAGAATAAACCATTAAGGGCACGACAAGAAAGATCATAGACAAAAATCAAACGCCACCGTCCCAATGGGCTTTAGGTAGGCGCCATCATAGGGTCCACAGCCTGTCCGGTCATCGTACAATTAAAGAGGAAAGCAAAGTGGCGAACTGTGAAAGGGTCCTCCAACAAGCATGAAGTACGTTGCAAAATGATAGGGTCATAACCTCTTTTGATAAACTTTTTAACAAGATTAACAAAGATAGTAGGAAAGTGATTATGACCAAGAATCTTACGAAGTTTATTTATCACAGCACCATAGAAGTCAGGTTGTGATAGTCCTTGTCGCAGAAGAGTCCTTAAATTACTTTTATATTTGGAAAGAAGATCAGGGTTACGATAATAAAATTTTGCAAAGGTTTTACGAGGTTTATGGTAACGGTAACCCTGATTGAGTAGTTTTTTAGTTATACAAAGATTACGAATATTAAAGTCCTTAACTCGAGTAAGCTATAAATAGTGTTGAACATTTTGAACACTTTCTGTGCTACCTTAAGCATCTTGTTATTGATTGATCCTCCCCGTTTGTTACGGGGCAAAGAATAGGGCCACTGCATATACCGTTGGAGGGAAAGGCAGAGGGGCAGAACACCCGCCCCCCCCCCCCCCACACCCAATTCATGTTCATTTGATCATTTTTTGTTCATGCTCATTAAAAGTCTTCATCATGACCCCTGCATTGTTGCAGGTGCCATCTCGCTCATATCACTAGATCAGTGGCAGAAAAACTATAACGTGGCTCCAGCGTAAATGGAGTGTCTACAATAGAATTTGCAGCAACACTGCAGCTCAGGGTGAAAAGGTTCTAGGGCCGTTCTCCATATTTTATCTCGATGTACATGGAGGATTAGCCTGGCATGTTGATTCATGTTCGGCGCCATATAACCTTTCATGTGTTGGTACGCCTTAAAACCCCAAGTCAGTTTTATTGATTGACCTTCTATGGTTACAAGCAAATGTTAGACGAAATATCTAAAATAAAATATCGAACAAAAAGATACATAAGTTCAAATTGTTACTCTTTTATGCAATATGTCTGCCCCATAGTATTTTTCAAGGGCCGAAATATTGAACATAAGAGTGACAACTTTTTAATACTACTTCCTTTTATGGACGATTAATTGTAGATTATAAACATCTACAGTTTTTCCTTTTGGTATACAGATTGACCTTAAAACTGCAAAATAAACAGGCGAGTCAAACCATTATTCCAGAGTATATAATAATGGATTTAAGACGGATTCATGTATCAGCAATAATCATGCAAGCGTTAAATGCAATTATATAACAGCAAACTTGCGTTGCTATCAAATACTAGTTCTCTTTAAACGTCAACTGCAGTTTCATCCATAAAGTCATGAAGATGCGCAATATCCGATGAACCATATCGGATTTCCTATGTTCATTAACCGCGTCGCGGGTCATTTAAATAATCACTTAGTGCAATTAGTAGATGTCGATATATCGTACGAGTGACATTCAATAAATTCTGTCACTACCTGGATTCCGTAGAAAATGCACTATATAACTGCACACAAAAATTAGGCATTTTAATATTATAACAATGCCAATATACAGGCCAAATGTGGATTAAATTCGATAACTATTATTCATTGTTGAAATATATCCACTGATGTACAGTGGCTATTTTCATCGATGAAATGCAGTGACAAATCTAAAATAAGGCCTTATATTAAAGCACCTTATGCTTTAAAAACACCTCTAAAGCAGATACATGCCGAGGTGTGCGGCACATACGGCACTTCTGCCGAAAGTTTGAGAATTATTTTCAGGAGGGTAAATTTGAACATGGTAAAAATAACACTGAATAAGACAACCGGCCAGGCAGGCCAATAACAGTATCAACAAACAGAACATTGCTGCCGGGAAGGCAATGGTTCATGAGGATGGCCTTATTCTGGTTACTTAACTCATAGGGTGTACATTTCTGAAGGTAGTGTCCATCACATGTTGACCAACTGTTTAAAATTTAACAAAAAGTGTTCAAGAATCCCTCATTTGTTGACATCGGAACAAAAGGCTCAACGTGTGAATTGTGCAAAATACCTCGTTAAATGATATATTAATTTTAATCGAAGATACACTACTGCGATTGAGACATGATTTTATTATGCTGAGCCTCAACGGCGCGTGAATAGCAACCGATGGTTAAAAACAAATCAAGCAATGCCAGTTATTGCTAAAAAGAAATATAAAAAGATCGGACAGGGAAAGTAGCAAGACGACAAAAGCGCCTAAAGGGTCTTTTATGCCATTCTTCTCAATTCTAGTTCCAGATACCATGCAAAGAAGGTAAAACAACAATAGGTAAGTTTTATAGAGACAATGTACTTAACTCTGTCAAACAGTTCTACATGAAAAGCGTTCGAGTAAAGTTTTAAATGGCATCCATCTAATTCATGGCCATGCCTAGTCTCACGAAAGCGAAATTATCCAGTATTTTAGAAGCAAAATAAAGTAGTACAGCTTGACCAACAACCCTATTCACCCACGTTAGTTCCACGTTAGTTCCTGTGATATTTTCCTAGTTACTTCGTTCAAGAAAATGCTGTCTGTGAAACGTTATTCTTCAAGACGTGCTCTTGGTAGTGCAGACTTCTAGTGTCTCAACAGTATGCAAAGGGAAGACTACTGTGCAGCATTTACGTTATGGGTAGCTCGATTGCAAAAGTGTGTTTCTGTTAAGGGAAAATACTTAAATACTTTGAGGGATTATGAAAGAGAATTAAAGAATATACGTAATATATGTTGAATCAAAATGCCATTGACAGAATATATTGAACGTACAAACACAGTCACTACAGGTAATACCATCTTTAGTTCAATGCAATATCAAGCCGTTGAACTTGTTGGCGTGTAAATCAGCAGTTCTTTGAAGTATTCCCAGTCAATAACGTGTTTTTGACAAACCCGTGTCCTAATATGGAAAAATAATTAATAATTTTATAACTATATTATTACCATGATAACGATAGTAAAGCTTAGATGGCGACAAAATCATTAAATGATTGTATTGCTCTTTATTTGAGTACTGCTTTGACATAATGTGACAAAAAAACACATTTCTACAATTCACATCAGTTCATTTTATCATTGTCCTTATCACCAGGGCAGTCAGTGAACCAAACGTATTCTAGCAGCACGAGGTAACACATTGTAGATTGTTCACAATGTTGATAGTCATGTGTTTAATTATACAACTACTCCATACTATATTGATGACCACATTCATTGTTTATAGTTTATTGACATATGATAAAATAACACCAATGCCCTGTGTTGTTTAACGCTGTTTAAAATAAGATTTAGATATATTTACGCAAATAAATATGGCGTATGTTTTATTCTATTTTGTTTATAACAACTTTGTGTCTGTGTTAGTGATTCAGAGACGATTCTATGTTATTCACGTCAGGACGGGTACTCATGTATATACTGTTTAATTAAGCAATGATATCGATATATCTTAAAGGCAGATTATGCTTATTAAAACGTAACTGAAATAGTTGAAGATGTACTCGGAAACATTACAGCAACAAGGAACTACGCAATCCAATCAACACATGTTCACATAATTCAAATGTGAGCCATATCAGCTTATATTTTCACTGCTAGTTTTCCCTGACGGAACAAAGTCTTTTACAAAATAGATATTCAATATACATCTTGATCATAAGCTTCGAAATGGTCTAAGAAAATGAGTCGTAGTTTTGTAAAATATAATCAGCATCTTAAGAATTGATGTCGTTCAGTGTTGCCAGTTTGTCGATTCAAATTGTGTTGAAGGTTGGTAGAAATGTTATATCATTTAGATAATGCGTAGTAGTTTTATTGATATTAATCAAGTATTTTAAAAGTTATGGCGAGTTAAAATAGAAATTTCACCATACCGAATGTTTGACGTCCCTCAAAACGAATGCATAACTTTCCGGGTTATGAGTATATAAAAAAGAAATGTTGCTGGTTTGTCGTTACAGAGTGTAATTCTGTTTCAACCTATTCTTACAATCGAATATCATAATATTCCTCAGGATCCTGTTCGTGTCCGGAGAAAAGATTCGTTGGTATATGTGCACCAGGGTAAGGCGAATTTGAATGCGCGTTACTAGATCAAGTCCACAAGCCCAAGATTCCATGTCTAGCTCCAAGGGAGATTCAGTAGGAGTGGATTACTCAGTATCATCAGCGTAATGTTCGGTGGCGGCACGTCAAACTCACAACCTGTCGGTTGCAAAGCTATCACGATACCACTTGAATAACACGCACAATTTCCTAAGTAGAACACACAACGAGTCTGAAGAAGTAGTATGCATTTGGTTTAAACGTATTTAATTGTTCAATAGTTGGAAACATTTTAGACATAGTACAATACATTCAATGATTAGAAGTAAAGCAAACTTCTCCTAGTAAAAATCTAAATTGGTCCACGTTAAGCTGCAATAAACTCCACAGAATAAGATTATCATCTCGTAATGGGTCCAGTGGGATCGCGGCTCCACATAAACCTTACAATAATTGCAATATCTTACAATAAGTCATATGACTGATGAGCAAAATGTTTGAATAGTAAATTGTATGCTTAATGAACTTACAATTTAGTAAGAAAATGATCAGGAGGACGCAAAAATGGTCGCATAAGACAATTGGTCGCCAAATGCACGTGATCGCATTAGCAAGTTTGACTGTATATTTCAAAGGCAGAATCAGTGTAACTTTAACGTTTTACAATGTTCAGTTAACAAAATACTAGTATAGAATATCACTCAAATACAGCTATGTGTGCTCTGTCCAAAAAATCCTATTTCATTTATAGTACTTGACAGGAAAATATATATGTACTTTAGTTATATCTATATATTTTAAATATGTACTTCTATTTCATATATACATATATTCAAAACAATGACAATTGTTCTGAGTAATCTCAACAGGATTAATTTTTAATTCAAAAACTGTATAGACTTACACAATATAGTTAATGCATTAACCGACCTCATTTGTGTTTATATCATCTCAAATAATTTATGTAAGATTGATAACTGTTTAAATGCAATAAATGAGCTCATAAGACGTCTAAGTCACCAAAAGAAGAGCATACTGTTTATTAAAAAACTATTTAACACGCATACCAAAAAAAATCTTAAAAATACAACAAACATACCAACATTATTTCTTATTATAAGAAATCAACGTGAAGCATTGGTTGCCTTGCAATCCCGATCTCTAAAGCGGAATCCATTCAAAATCTGCCAGTGATTTCTTGGAATAGACAGCCCAAAGAGAAATGTAATACAATGAATGCGTTTACTGGCGCTTCAACCAATAAAATGGATGCCTACAATACATTTAAAATGGAAAATTTATCATATGTACGATGTGGGTGTAATGATCATATGTAAACATGCGGAAATTACATACACAGATATTATTTGACGCCTTCTCGGTGTTTCACATTCGATGATGATACACGTGTAAGGCCTAGTAAGTGAACGTTAGGAAATCCAATATTAAATGACAACTTCTCATTAAATCATGTATTGCTCGGAGCTTTGGACAAATACACATGTTAATTTCACAGTTGGGTATCTTTTTTAAAACAAGTGTTATAAAGAATGTTCTATATGTGGAAGAATCGAATCGAATCTAATCTATTGAAATATAATAGAGCAATAAAACCGAATATAGACACTAGAATTTTCATTGTGGGAATAAATGGAAATGGAGAGTATACCACCTAAGCCTGTATTTAGAATGGTGCTACTATTTAAAATGATTTCTATCATATACGCAGGAAATGCATACATAAAAGGGGATCTCTCAGAAAATACAGGCACTAAATGATCATTCAGTGAATCAGGTTTTTTTTAGGGTTAATAAGGTTTTAGCCAGACTAGTGCTATATTTCCTTCGCTGCACGTACGCTTTGTGAGTATATAGAGGATCTTACATGAGTACTCATTCATTATTGCATTTATAAAACGAGTTGGCAAGAATGATATAATGCGAGGCTCTTGCTGAGCAATATATCATTTTTGCAAGAGCCGAGCTTTATATCATTTTTGCTAACGAGTTTAATAAATTCAATAATAAATGAGAACGAATGTTAGATTCTATTTATTCCATAACTCACATATCGACTTTTATTGCATTTTGTCTGTCGCTGTAACACACGAAACAGACATAAACCGTGGAAATTGGATCATAGTCATTATCTATTTTTTGACAGCACATACTAGGCTCAATTGCATACTTATGTAACTAGTGGTATATCGAAAATATAGAATGGTGTTATTCTACTCCCACACAGTAAATTATGTGATAAATTCCTTTTAACAACATTTACTGTGTATAATATGACAAAGTCAATATATGTACAACATATCGTATGCCAATTTTTTGAATATTGACAAATGTACAGACGTTACGAAAAAAGAAAATAAATAATCAATACATTTCTATAATTTCTTTAAATTCTGGAAAAGCAGAAGTAACATTTCCAATAAGCTCCTACTTCTAAAAAAGGAAAATGCATATTCGCCACAGTAAATCTCAGAAAGCGAAAGCTAAGGAGTGGTGAATGCCATGCTAACATATATCGATAAGAGTACCCTTGTTCCATTAATAGTAATGGCATTGTTCATTGAATAATAACTTCTGTCATAACCTTAATACAACTTCGATATCGTTTAG
Organism: Cyrtodaria siliqua; assembly: GCA_037043455.1. Taxonomy (NCBI): domain Eukaryota; kingdom Metazoa; phylum Mollusca; class Bivalvia; order Adapedonta; family Hiatellidae; genus Cyrtodaria; species Cyrtodaria siliqua. The sequence continues at coordinate 19,413 of JAWPHD010005814.1, read as the reverse complement.
TGTTGTTTTTGGCGTTCGAGGCCCATAGTATAACGCATCATTATCTATGGCGTCACTGGCATTGTCTTTAATATATATTGTAAATGTAGTTGTAAGATTCGAACAGAAATAATGTTTTTACAAAACATAATAATTACTTTATATTAATAAATTACTTTAAATCAGTTTTCTGCCTTGTCTGTTTTTAAAAACAACGTCTGTCCCTACAATGATTTATTTCGACGTTTCAACGTTTATTTGAAAACAATATTTACTGGTCAGTGAAAATTGCAGTCGAGATTTCAACGTCCGCTCCTGCGCTCTATATAGCTCTCCACTATGACGTTTTTGGTGCTTGATGACGTTGGCGTCGTGTTGCTTAATGACGTCGACGTTTTCGCGTGCGAACAATCTGTTGCTATTGTGCCGATGTTCCATAATCCATAATTTTGCTAATTATAGTAAGGCATATATAATAAAGTAAAACAATGTTTCAGTGGTTCGCATCACAAATGCCTATCACTTTACACCACATATGACGTTCAGATATACTTAAGAGTGCATTAACCTCGCTGTTGCAATTTCTATTCACAAACTTATAATTGCAAACATGTTATATAGGTTCGTAAAATGTATAGTATTTATCTTTTATATTTATGAAAAATAGAGCGTCCCATTTATAGATGGGGTAATTCTGGTGAGTTCATGAGTTCGACAATCAATATAGTGTTGATCATGTTGATAAGAGATGAAGTTGTAATGTAAGGTGAATGTCCGTGGATATAGTTCGTTGAAATCAAAAATGACGACAATACAGTGGGGAAATCATTCATAAAATGTACGTCAAACCTGCCAAATTCCTTTTTGTAGACGGATATTGACATAACCCTGAGGATTTCAGAAAGCAAAAATGCTTGTAGTTTTTGCTGTAATAAATCCCTTTCTAATGAATGTAAATGAGTTTATTCCCTAACCATTTACTAATAGACAAACAATAAGTTCAACATTTAAAATACGTAGATGAATATATAATATGAAGGATACTAGTAGATGAACTTTGTTGAAATCAGTAAAACTATTAAGTCATGTAACCTATCAAGTACTGTTTAACTAAAACAGTTTATAAAAAACGCTATTTCATTGACCTGAGTTAGGTAAAAGCGGTCACCAGTTACGACAAAAAGAAACTGGCCTCAGAATGGAACTGGTTGAACTAAATATATATAAAAAAAGGTTTCAAACCACTCGCTTTGATGAAAAAATATCTAAATATCTAAATAGTGAAACATAACTTCATGAACCCTATACTTTGTATAACATTCACGTATATTTACATCGTGTTGCATGCGCTATGATAAATCTTATTTGATACGCTGCATTTAATTTTCCAATGAATACCGTTACCTTCGGAATACCTCATGATATGCCCTTTAACGGTTTTCATTGGATGATGGGCGGAGCTTAACTTAACAGAAGATTGCGCATGAGGGGTGTGTCCTAAATGTTGCCGATCGTAACGGCTGTTACATTTCATTCCATAAAAATCCCCGTATAATAAACTATTTTTTCGAAATAAATAGTAAATCTGGCGTATATAGCGAAGAAATCAAGCCATTTTAAAGGTAAATATTTATGTAAATATAAGGAATGAAATGCGCTCTTTTTGTTTTCATTGGGGTATGAACAACATTTGGATGGTTTAAAGTACACGTGGAGTCCTTCGGACTCCACACGCTTTAAACCACCCAAATATTTTTCATACCCCAATGAAAACCAAAAGAGCGCATTTTATTCCTTAATATGGTCTGCTTTAATAATTCAGTGAAGCCTTAATGTAAACAACGAGTGTTATGTCAAAAAAGAAAACGGTAGGTACGTACTTATTGCATACGCATTAACAAGCTCCGTTTACATTTTATGTAACAGGATACGTTAATATTCGCCCATATTGACGTGTTGCAAAATCAGTGTAGTGGAACTCGTTAGGGATAGGTGCAATTCGCAGGTCATGTCACAGGAAGTTTGTCAGGTGATGTAAACATTATAGTATGTATGTTTCATTGTGAAAAATTCCCATGATGTTTGTTTCAAATAAATAATATTGATAGAAAATTAAATTGTTTCGTTCTAACTATTCGTTTTTATATTAAAAATGCTTATGCACTAATAAAAAAAATGTTATTAGATTTGTATTGGGGCATATGCACTCGTTCTTCTGGGCACCCGGAAGAACTCGTGCATATATCCCAGTACAAATCAAATAACCTATAAATAGTGTTGAACATTCTGAACACCTTATGTGCTACCTCAAGCATCTTGTTATTGATTGATCTTCTATTCGTTTTGATATGAAAACGTTCTAACTATTCGTTTTGATATGAAAAATGTTTATGCAATAACAAAAAAGATTATTATATTTGTATTGGGACATATGCACTCGTTCTTCAGCGTATTTATATTGCACTTCTAAAGTCGCGAAATATTGTTACACGGAAGAACTCGTGCATATATCCCAATATAAACAAAGATAAAAATATCGGACAGGGAAAGCAGCATTCTAGGACGACAGTCAACCACAAAACACAAAAACAAACACGCAAACAGACAAACGAGAAGACAAAAGTAATAAAAAATGCAAACGACATCACAAACACAACGGGTTGACAAAAGGGCTACCTTGGAACGGTCATTGGCAACAAAGGCCACTGGGGGTTTAAACCGGTTCTAGGGTGCACCAAACCTCACACTTACCCTACTGAATTAATTACTACCAATTAAAAACAGGACCGACAAATATGCTCGTGTAAATATAATACAAAAAACAATAGCCTAGAAAGCCACAATGAAGGTACTCAATGACTTGGCAGAAGCCAGAGCAACAAGAGAATAAACCATTAAGGGCACGACAAGAAAGATCATAGACAAAAATCAAACGCCACCGTCCCAATGGGCTTTAGGTAGGCGCCATCATAGGGTCCACAGCCTGTCCGGTCATCGTACAATTAAAGAGGAAAGCAAAGTGGCGAACTGTGAAAGGGTCCTCTAACAAGCATGAAGTACGTTTCAAAATGATAGGGTCATAACCTCTTTTGATAAACTTTTTAACAAGTTTAACAAAGATAGTAGGAAAGTGATTATGACCAAGAATCTTACGAAGTTTATTTATCACAGCACCATAGAAGTCAGGTTGTGATAGTCCTTGTCGCAGAAGAGTCCTTAAATTACTTTTATATTTGGAAAGAAGATCAGGGTTACGATAATAAAATTTTGCAAAGGTTTTACGAGGTTTATGGTAACGGTAACCCTGATTGAGTAGTTTTTTAGTTATACAAAGATTACGAATATTAAAGTCCTTAACTCGAGTAAGCTATAAATAGTGTTGAACATTTTGAACACTTTCTGTGCTACCTTAAGCATCTTGTTATTGATTGATCCTCCCCGTTTGTTACGGGGCAAAGAATAGGGCCACTGCATATACCGTTGGAGGGAAAGGCAGAGGGGCAGAACACCCGCCCCCCCCCCCCACACCCAATTCATGTTCATTTGATCATTTTTTGTTCATGCTCATTAAAAGTCTTCATTATGACCCCTGCATTGTTGCAGGTGCCATCTCGCTCATATCACTAGATCAGTGGCAGAAAAACTATAACGTGGCTCCAGCGTAAATGGAGTGTCTACAATAGAATTTGCAGCAACACTGCAGCTCAGGGTGAAAAGGTTCGAGGGCCGTTCTCCATATTTTATCTCGATGTACATGGAGGATGAGCCTGGCATGTTGATTCATGTTCGGCGCCATATAACCTTTCATGTGTTGGTACGCCTTAAAACCCCAAGTCAGTTCAATTGGTTGACCTTCTATGGTTACAAGTAAATGTTAGACGAAATATCTAAAATAAAATATCGAACAAAAAGATACATAAGTTCAAATTGTTACTCTTTTATGCAATATGTCTGCCCCATAGTATTTTTCAAGGGCCGAAATATTGAACATAAGAGTGACAACTTTTTAATACTACTTCCTTTTATGGACGATTAATTGTAGATTATAAACATCTACAGTTTTTCCTTTTGGTATACAGATTGACCTTAAAACTGCAAAATAAACAGGCGAGTCAAACCATTATTCCAGAGTATATAATAATGGATTTAAGACGGATTCATGTATCAGCAATAATCATGCAAGCGTTAAATGCAATTATATAACAGCAAACTTGCGTTGCTATCAAATACTAGTTCTCTTTAAACGTCAACTGCAGTTTCATCCATAAAGTCATGAAGATGCGCAATATCCGATGAACCATATCGGATTTCCTATGTTCATTAACCGCGTCGCGGGTCATTTAAATAATCACTTAGTGCAATTAGTAGATGTCGATATATCGTACGAGTGACATTCAATAAATTCTGTCACTACCTGGATTCCGTAGAAAATGCACTATATAACTGCACACAAAAATTAGGCATTTTAATATTATAACAATGCCAATATACAGGCCAAATGTGGATTAAATTCGATAACTATTATTCATTGTTGAAATATATCCACTGATGTACAGTGGCTATTTTCATCGATGAAATGCAGTGACAAATCTAAAATAAGGCCTTATATTAAAGCACGTTATGCTTTAAAAACACCTCTAAAGCAGATACATGCCGAGGTGTGCGGCACATACGGCACTTCTGCCGAAAGTTTGAGAATTATTTTCAGGAGGGTAAATTTGAACATGGTAAAAATAACACTGAATAAGACAACCGGCCAGGCAGGCCAATAACAGTATCAACAAAGCAGAACATTGCTGCCGGGAAGGCAATGGTTCATGAGGATGGCCTTATTCTGGTTACTTAACTCATAGGGTGTACATTTCTGAAGGTAGTGTCCATCACATGTTGACCAACTGTTTAAAATTTAACAAAAAGTGTTCAAGAATCCCTCATTTGTTGACATCGGAACAAAAGGCTCAACGTGTGAATTGTGCAAAATACCTCGTTAAATGATATATTAATTTTAATCGAAGATACACTAATGCAGATTGAGACATGATTTTATTATGCTGAGCCTCAACGGCGCGTGAATAGCAACCGATGGTTAAAAACAAATCAAGCAATGCCAGTTATTGCTAAAAAGAAATATAAAAATATCGGACAGGGAAAGTAGCAAGACGACAAAAGCGCCTAAAGGGTCTTTTATGCCATTCTTCTCAATTCTAGTTCCAGATACCATGCAAAGAAGGTAAAACAACAATAGGTAAGTTTTATAGAGACAATGTACTTAACTCTGTCAAACAGTTCTACATGAAAAGCGTTCGAGTAAAGTTTTAAATGGCATCCAGCTAATTCATGGCCATGCCTAGTCTCACGAAAGCGAAATTATCCAGTATTTTAGAAGCAAAATAAAGTAGTACAGCTTGACCAACAACCCTATTCACCCCACGTTAGTTCCACGTTAGTTCCTGTGATATTTTCCTAGTTACTTCGCTCATGAAAAGTCTCTCTGTGAAACGTTATTCTTCAAGACGTGCTCTTGGTAGTGCAGACTTCTAGTGTCTCAACAGTATGCAAAGGGAAGACTACTGTGCAGCATTTACGTTATGGGTAGCTCGATTGCGCAAGTGTGTTTCTGTTAAGGGAAAATACTTAAATACTTTGAGGGATTATGAAAGAGAATTAAAGAATATACGTAATATATGTTGATTCAAAATGCCACTGACAGAATATATTGAACATACAGTCTATATAGGTAATACCATCTTTAGTTCAATGCAATATCAAGTCATTGAACTTGTTGGCGTGTAAATCAGCAGTTCTTTGAAGTATTCCCAGTCAATAACGTGTTTTTGACAAACCCGTGTCCTAATATGGAAAAATAATTACTATTTTTATAACTATATTATTACCATGATTACGATAGTAAAGCTAAGATGGCGACGAAATCATCAAATGATTGTATTGCTCTTTATTTGAGTACTGCTTTGACATAATGTGACAAAAAAAAAAATTCTACAATTTACATCAGTTCATTTTATCCTTGTCTTTATCACCAGGGCAGTCAGTGAACCAAACGTATTCTAGCAGCACGAGGTAACACATTGTAGATTGTTCACAATGTTGATAGTCATGTGTTTAATTATATAACTACTCCATACTATATTGATGAGTACATTCATTGTTTATAGTTTATTGACATATGATAAATAACACATATGCCCTGTGTTGTTTAACGCTGTTTAAAATAGGATTTAGATTATTTACGCAAATAAATATGGCGTATGTTTTATTCCATTTTGTTTATAACAACTTTGTGTCTGTGTTAGTGATTCAGAGATGATTCTATGTTATTCACGTCATGACGGGTACTCATGTAATATACTGTTTAATTAAGCAATGATATCGATATATCTTAAAGGCAGATTATGCTTATTAAAACGTAACTGAAATAGTTGAAGATGTACTGGGAAACATTACAGCAACAAGGAACTACGCAATCCAATCAACACATGTTCACATAATTCAAATGTGAGCCATATCAGCTTACATTTTCACTGCTAGTTTCCCCTGACGGAACAACGTCTTTTACAAAATAGATATTCAATTTTTTTACTTTTTGCATTGATTTGTAATGAATGTGGGTAGAATATTCTTTCCAATATAATCAGTATTGAACTGATTTGAATATCTATCATGTAAACAGTGGAGTTCAAACACCTCGCTAAATAAATTACAAATAGTATAATAACTATAATAAAATCAGAAACGAAGACAATACATAAGGGTAAACATTTAACAAAACACCCGTCAAACCTGACAAATTCATTTTCTTGTGTGGTACAGTGACATTACTCAGAGGTTTACAGAATAAAAACAATATTCTGTGATAAATCACTGTCTTGTTAGATACATACTTTAGTTTATCCTTAATCTAATAATTAATCGACAAACTATTAGATCAAAACATCAAAATTTTCAGAAGAGCGCGTTGAATTAAGAGGAATGTCCTAAGTAGAACTGAACATGCTAAATGCATCAAAAGAAGTAAATTTCTACTAGTCACATGAAGACGGATACAGAGTGTGATTCGGTTTCAACCTATTCTTACAATCGAATATCATAGTATTCCTCAGGATCCTGTTCGTGTCCGGAGAATAGATTATCTGGTATATGAGGCCGCCAGGTGTACGTCACTTTCTGTGCCCCAGGGTAAGAAAGACAAAAATATCGGACAGGGAAAGCAGCATTCAAGGACGACAGTCAACCACAAAACACAAAAACAAACACGCAAACAGACAAACGAGAAGGCAAAAGAAATAAAAAAATGCAAACGACATCACAAACACAAAAGGGTTGACACTAGGGCTACCGCCTTGGAACGGTCAGTGGCAACAAAGTCCACTGGGGGTTTAAACTGGAACTAGGGTGCACCAAACCTCACACTTACCCTACTGTCATCCCATTAAAACAGGACAGTGTAAATAAAAAAATTCCCGCCATGATCTAATCTCTAACCAACAAGGCAGCATCAATAGGCAATATAAGTAAAACACAAATATGCTCGTGTAAATATAATACAAAAAACAATAGCCTAGGAAGCCACAATGAAGGTACTCAATGACTTGGCAGAAGCCAGAGCAACAAGAGAATAAACCATTTAGGGCACGACAAGAAAGATCACAGACAAACATCAAACGACACCGTCCCAATGGGCTTTAGGTAGGCGTCATCATAGGGTCCACAGCCTGTCCGGTCATCGTACAATTAAAGAGGAAAGCATAGTGGAGAACTGTAAAAGGGTCCACCACCAAGCATGCAATACGTTGCAAAATGATAGGGTCATAACCTCTTTTGAAAAACTTTTTAACAAGTTTAACAAAGATAGTATGAAAGTGATCATGACCAAGAATCTTACGAAGTTTATAAATCACGTCACCATAGAAGTCAGGTTGTGATAGTCCTTGTCGCAGAAGAGTCCTTAAATTACTTTTATAATTGGAAAGAAGATCAGGGTTACGATAATAAAATTTTGCAAAGGTTTTACGAAGTTTATGGTAACGGTAACCCTGATTGAGTAGCTTTTTAGTTATACAAAGATTACGAATATTAAAGTCCTCAACTCGAGTACATGCTCTTGAAAAACAAATTAGTTGAGACACATACACCCCATAAGAAGTTGCTCGGGGAACATCCCCATCCAAGTGGGGGTAATTAACAATGTCAAAATTAAAATCATCTCTCTTGTCATAGATTTTGCTAATTATTGCACCATTTTCAATCGAGAGATCTAAATCAAGAAAAGAAGCGTTATTATCAGATATATTAGCTTTATTAAGCTGAAGTTCTGTAGGATAAATATTATCAACCATAGTTGGAACGAAAGTAAGTCGATAATGAGTGGGCGTTACTAGATCAAGTCCACAAGCCCAAGCTTCCATGTCTAGCGCCAAGGGAGATTCAGTAGGGGTGGATTACTCAATATCATCAGCGTAATGTTCGGTGGCGGCGCGTCAAACTCACAACCTTTCGGTTGCAAAGCTATCACGCTACCACTTGACTAACAATTTCCTAAGTAGAACACAACGAGTCTGAAGAAATAGTATCCATTTGGTTTAAACGTATTTAATTTTAAATAGTTGGAAACATTTTAGACGTAGTATAAGACATTCAATGATTAGAAGTAAAGCAAACTTCTTCTCCTAGTAAATTCTAACCTGTCCATGTTAAGCTGCAATAAACTCCATAGAATAAGATTATCATCTCGTTATGGGTCCAGTGGGGTCGCAGCTCCACATAAACCTTACACTAATTGCAATATCTTACAATAAGTCATATGACTGATGAGCAAAATGTTTAAATAGTAAATTGTCTGCTTAATAGACTTAAAATTAAGTAAGGAATTAATCAGGAGGATTCAAAAAGGGTCGCATAAGACAATTGATCGCTGAATGCACGTGGTCGCATGAGCAAGTTTGACTGTATATTTCAAAGGCAGAATCAGTGTAACTATAATAACGTTTTACAATGTTCAGTTAACAAAATACTAGTCTAGAATATTAGTCAAATATAGCTATGTGTGCTCTTTCCAAAAGTCCTATTTTATTTATAGTACTGGACAGGAAAGTATATATGTAATTATATCTATATATTTCAAATGTGTACTCGTATACGTGTGGTCATATATACATATATTCAAAACAACGACAAATGTTCTGAGTACAGGATTAATTTTTAATTCAAAATCTGTATAGACTTACACAATAGTTAATGCATTAACCGACCTCATTTCTGTTTATATCATCTCAAGTAATTTATATAATATTGATAACTGTTTAACTGCAATAAATGAGCTCATAAAACGTCTAAGTCACCAAAAGAAGAGAATACTGTTTATTAGAAAACGGTTAACAAATTATTTATCTCAATAATACCACATGCGTACTAAAACAAATCTTAAAAATACAACAAACATACCAACATTATTTCTTATAAGAGATATACGTTAAGCATACATTGCCTAGCAATCCCCATCTCTAAAACGGAATCCATTCAAAAACTGCCTGTGATTTCTTGGAACAGACAGCCTAATGAGAAAAATAATACAATTAATCCGTTTACTGGCACTTCAACCAATGAAATCAATACCAACAATACATTTAAAATGGAAAATTTATCATGTGTACGATGTGGGTGTAATAATCATCTGAAAACATGCGGAAATTACTTACACAGATATTATTTTACGCCTTCTCGGTGTTTCACATCGATGATGATACACTTGTAAAGCCTAGTATGTGAACGTTAGGAATCCAATATTAAATGACAACTTCTCATTAAATCATGTACTGCTCGGAGCTTTAGACAAATACACATGTTAATTTCACAGTTGGGTACCATTTTGAAATGTCATAAAGAATGTTATATATATACTAGAATCTAATCGAATCTATAGAAATACAATAGAGCAAATAAAACTGAAAATAGACTAGAATTTTCATTGTGGGAATAACTGGGAATGGTTCTTCTATTTAAAATGATTTCTATCATATACTCAGGAACTGCATACATACGAGGGGATCACTCAGAAAGTGATCATTCAAAGAATCAGGGTTTTTTAGGGTTAATAAGGTTAACCCAGACTAGTCTAGATTTCCTTCGCTACATGTATGCTTTGTGAGTATATTCCTTTCTACAACATTTACTGTGTATAATATGGCAAAGTCAATATATGTACAATATATCGTATGCCATTTTTTTGAATATTGAGAAAAGTACACACGTTACCGTATGAAGAAAGAAAATAAATAGTCTATAATTTCTTTAAATTCTGGAAAAGCAAAGGTAACATTTCCATTAAGCTTCTACTTCTATAAAAGGAAAATGCATATTCGCCACAGTAATTCTCAGAAAGCGAAAACGAAGGAGCGGTGAATGCCATGCTAACATATATCGATACGAATCCCCTTGTTCCATTAATAGGGATGTCATTGTTCGTTGAGTAATAACTTCTATCATAACCTTAATACAACTTCGATATCGTTTTAGTGCTGTATTTGGCGTGCGATGCCTGTAGTATATCGCATTATTATGACGTCAATAGCATTGTCTTTAATATATGTTGTAAATGTAGTTATAAAAGTCGAACAGGATATAATTGTTTTACAAAACACAGTCAAACAAAAACACGCATTAAAACAAACAACGGTTACAGTGTTAATAAGCAAGGCATGTGACGTCACGAACACAAACGGTCTGACGATTACCGCCTCGGAACGGACTGTGGCATTAAGGTCACTGGGTTTAAACCAGGTTCTAGGGTTTTCCAAACCTCACTCTTACCCTGTTTTCATCCAAGTAAAACAGGACATTGTAACTAAAGAGACTCACGCCAGTTTATATTCTCCAACAAACAAGCCAGCAATAATAGGGAATATAAGCATAACACATACATGATAATGCACATATGAATATTAAAACCAAAGCCTAGAAAGCCACTAAGCAAGTATTCAATGACTTAGCAGAAGCCAGGGAAACAAGAGAACAGAGGTACGAAAAGTAAAAATAAAAAACATTAAACTCTACCCTCCTATAGAAAATGTGTCCATGGGACACGGATACTCCACTTGTGTCACATAAAACACTTGAATGTAAACTTTTCCTAACGGAAGAGTCAGACGACACGGACGGGACGGACGAAAATGGGTAACACATTTTGCCCGCTCCACTCTCGTTGCGTGGCATAAAACCATTAATACATCCATCCATGTATAGAAATGATTACAAAACCAATTACATAGCGTCGTTACATACATGTATATGATAGTTCAAAAAGTCTTCTCGGTGCTGTAATGAAAGCGGTGAATATTGATAGTTTTTTAAATTGATTTAATTAGTCAAACAAATTGCAAGAACTACCTGATGCAGTGTTTGTCATACAAAAATATGTGATGTCTGACAAAAAATATTATTTCACAATTTCATTAAACACTTCCTAAAAATATATCATGCTTTTTTTTCTGAAGTTATGTAGTTTTTAAAAGGGAACAGCATATGTATACGTTATAGAAACTGAATAAGCTTTAAAATCCATAACTTAGTAAGTAAACTAATGGAATCCTAATGTGTTCATACGTTCTCGTCTTACTCTAACTTTTCAAGAACATGCACGTTGACTGTGACTGTTCCCTTCACAACATGCATGTTGACTGTGACTGTTCCCTTTATAACATGCATGTTGAATGTGACTGTTCCCTTCATAACATGCATGTTGACTGTGAATGTTCCCTTCTTAACATACATGTGGACTGTGACTGTTCCCTTTATAACATGCATGTTGACTGTGACTGTTCCCTTCATAACATGTATGTTGACTGTGACTGTTCCCTTCATAACATGCATGTTGACTGTGACTGCTCCCTTCATAACATGCATGTTGACTGTGACTGTTCCCTTTATAGCATACATATTGACTGTGACAGTTCCCTTTGTAACATGCATGTTGACTGTGACTGTTCCCTTCATAACATGTATGTTCACTGTGAATGTTTCTTTCATAACATGCATGTTGACTATGACTGTTCCCTTTATAACATGCATGTTGACTGTGAATGTTCCCTTTATAGCATGCATATTGACTGTGACAGTTCCCTTTATAACATGCATGTTGACTGTGACTGTTCCCTTCATAACATGTATGTTCACTGTGAATGTTTATTTCATAACATGCATGTTGACTATGACTGTTCCCTTTATAACATGCATGTTGACTGTGAATGTTCCCTTCTTAACATACATGTTGACTGTGACTGTTCCCTTTATAACATGCATGTTGACTGTGTCTGTTCCCTTTATAACGTGCATGTTGACTGTGACTGTTCCCTTTATAAAATGCATATTGACTTTGACTGTTCCATTTATAACATGCATGTTGATTGTGACTGTTCTCTTCATAAAGGCCATGAACTTGCGAGACAGAACACGTTTTTTCTAACTTATTGTCATGTTTTGTAGCGTATGCCCCTAATTATCATATTGTTTTTGACTGTGCCTGTTCCCGTTATAAAGGATATGAACATGTGAAACAGAACACATTTTTTTTAACTGAAGATACAACTCATTTTCATGTTTGGTATTGTGTGAACCCCTAATTATCATACTCACTGACCAGAACAAAATAAACACATCAACGTAGCAAGTCACGTGGTTCGTTTTCGTCTATAATAGAGGTAAATCTTTCCCTCTGGATAGTATAACAGTCATCAATGATTTGCCTTACTGGTGGATTTCATTATACCGACAAAGTGAATGAAGAACAAATGTTAAGTTCGTTAAAGTCGCTGTTGACCGTGCAGAGCGTTAATTTAAATAAGTTGCAAATGCGATCATGTTGACATGTTTTCCTTTTAGAATTAATGGACTAGAAATTGATGCGTACTGATTAATGTATTGGAGTAGACATTTCGGTGAGCTCCTGGGTTCTCTGAGGAAGACAGATAGTGGATGATTGAACCTTGTGCTAGTCGTTATCCATACTTGATTGTACTTATTGCTTTCAACTTTCAAATGCAGCGAGGTTTATTCTTAATCTTTTCCGTTAAATGTTTCGTCAGCTTTAAAAAAAAACACTATTTGATATGTTTCAAGAATACATTTGTCATAGTCCTTTTATACTATTGGATAATTCCAAATATAATTATATCTTTCGCTAAACCAAAACCTTGAACAAAGCCTCCACAAACTAACCTATTATTAAAAATCGTCTACATATAACGCATACGTTATACTTTTCTTGTTAATATTAGTGTATGTAAAACAAATGACGATAGTGAAATTCAGCTGTTTAACCTCGTATGTATGTCCCAACTAAATGGAGTCCATTTCACACAATTGTTGGGATAAACGAATTAATTAACAATTTATAAATAAGAAATAGAACATCGTTTTCTATGCTAATACCCCTAAAATGCAAAAATAATACTCTCCAAACGTTGCAAAAATAAGTGATATATCGTTGATTATAACGAGATATTTTAAGGACATATTTCAAGCCTATTGTGTTTTGGGGGGGGGGGGGGGGGGGGGAGAGAATTTCTATGAGTAACTGTAAATCAGTGTTAGCCATACAATTTCATGAGCAAAGTGTGATATTTAATTTTTCTTTAGATTATGAGGCCCACCCAATAAAGCATTTGTGACCAGTACACATAATAACACATTACAGAATGTTTGGTCTAAAAAAAAAAATACCAGATAAGTTTTGTATTCAAAAGCTAAATTATGAACATATATTTCTTCATTAAAGTAAATTACAAAGTGTTGTTAAGCTATTCTTACCCTCAATATAGCAATGCTATACAAATAAAAAAACTAAGAACGGGCCTCAATTTATATACCTGAGTTGATCAGCCATGAAGCGTGCTGGCTGTAAATATTCAAGCTTCCCATGCTTTTTCAATGACCATGTAGTGTTGGGAAATGTGTCCTTAAACTAGGCTATATAGTGCGGGTGTATTAGATTTGAAATTAAATACATGGCGAAAATAAATGTGAAGATATAACGGTCGGGTATCAAGATTATTTGAATATCAAATTTGTTTCCATGGCATGCAGCCTTAGACTTAATATTTTACATAGAGTTTTTGAATAGATTATATTCCTAACCTAAAAGTCTTGGTCATGATAACTGTCGTATAATCTATGTTTCCTCTCTGACTGTTCAATGACTGGAGACAGATTGTGGAGGTCACCTAAATCCTGAAAGGACCACAACCTTTAGTGTTTGTGGTCAATCTTGTCCTTTCGTACTCTAAATGGTTTATTCTCTGGTTGCTCTGGCTTCTGTCATGTCACTGAGTGCGTGGTTACATCTCTCTAGGCCTATTTGTATATTCATATATATATATGATCATCTTCGTGTTATATTTATAACAAGGTTATTTCACTACCATTCATGAACAGTCTCAATCAAACCGAGACTGAAATAGTTCGTAGTTATCGTGTTCGGCCGTTTCCAGTTCTCCTTTTTAATGCAGCCTAGTTTGTTAGAGGATATAGTTTAGCGGGGATTATTTTACCTTAACCAAGCTTTCCACCAGCTTAAGTTAACGGAAAGTTCGCGTTATATAACGACGTTTTCAGCTCACAATGACCTACGACGCTATACAAGGTTGAATTATGGTATTTCTGTAGCACCAAAATAATCGCGTATGCTAGTCGTTCTCAAACAGCAGTAGAACAAAGATACAGTCAAACGGAACGAGAAGCGCTCGCTATTGTGTTCGGGATCGAACATTTCAAACTTCATCTTTTTGGCAAACCCTTTACTTTAGTCACATATTGCAAACCACTGGAAGCTATATTCAACAGTCCAAAATCTAACCAATCATTACGACTTGAAAGATAGCGATTACGTCTCGTTGGATATGTTTTCGTGTCAAGAACAAAAAGGGAATTACAAGTCCATCATACTTCATGTCAAGACACCCACGGTATGTTCGGTATATCAAGTTCGTGCAAAACTGATAATGGGCCTCTCGGAATAGTGAACAGTTCACACAATTTTCTAGTTACATAAGTTTTAAGCACCAACGAATAACACGATACCACCCAGAAAGTAACTCTGTGTGTGTAAGATGTATGGGAGTAATTTCAAAAACTGTGAACACTGCACATATTTAAGGACATAGTATGAAACAGGAATTAAATACGGTGTTGAGAAATTATCGAGCAACATCACATGCTTCTACAGAGATTTCGCCAGATGAACTTGTTTTGGGGTGGACAATGCAAACAAAACTGCCAAAATTTAAACCAAAAATGAAGGACACACATACTCGACATCGTGACAAAAGGCTTAGAAATAAAAACAAGCAATACTTTGATGCGTAACGGAAAGCAAAACCGTCAAATCTCAAACTGGGAGAATCGCGTACTTGTCAAGCAGACAGGAAAACAAGCTAACGGCTCCGTTTAATCATCATCCCGGAGTTATTATTCGCAAAAAGAGTTCGATGGTTACTGTACAGCACAAGGGGAAAACATTGACTAGATGAATGTGTCACATTTTAAACCTATCTGTAGGGACAACGCATCGCAAACTGAACGAAAACTGAAACAAAAAGCTGACAAACAGACATTGAGACCTAAGAAAACTTACAAGATTCAGAGAATAAACAATGGATTTTTTGGTGTGGCCTAAGTGGTTCTAACGCAGTAAATCCCTGTCAACTTACACTTTGTAAATACAGATGTGACTCACGGCATTTCCCATTAAATGTAAAATGTCAAACCTATTTCCAGATTAACTGGCTGAGGGATTTAGAAACGGAGTTCACTCATAAATCTATTAGCGGTTTAATTCCGTGCTCACATTTGTATCAACTTATTGTTTTATCAATGGGTGTATATAATTCAGCTTGATAGGTCAATTAGACGAAAGTCACGCGTTGTTTTATAATTGCTTTTGTTTCACATTAACTCAGCAGGAGAAGTTATCAACACTTGATAAATACCACGCCAGTCGTTTGTTTTCGTTTCACAGGCAGAATAACAAGCTGTTAATTGATAAACTTTAAGTGAACTATTAACAGTGGAATTTCGTTGATTCAGACTTTAAAATAAAACATGGGATTTTGAGAGACAAATTAGTCTTTTAAACTCTAAACAATCATTGTTAGATTATACAGAATAAATTTAATAACAGACTTCAAAGAAATGAACTTCATTCTAACAAAAGGGAGAGGTGTAGTGTTGTATACATTGCATGGTACAGTGCTGCTACAATATCAGGTTACATATGCAGTAGTAGATTGCCTGTATATATATATATATCATATATATATATATCACATCTTACTTGCTTTACGGGATTAAAGAGGCATGGTCGTAATAGAACTTCAGTGTTGGTTTTATGTCTTATAAATACAGACATTACAGACTTCACTCTGTGAATGTTACATTCTGTTCGACATTCACGGCCAAAGTTTACTGCGGCATTAGTTATATAAAGTCATAATCTTTGATTCGGTCATTCGTATGTTATTACGGTAAAAGCATGAAGACCGACGGCAAGAGAATAATTATATATGAGTTGTTAAATGCTATTAGGATACATGGTGTACGAAACCTTATTTTCACAAGCAAATACCATATACGGCTGTTAACATGTAGGTATATACGTACTACAAACGTTAAACAGCGCTTGTAAATATCCATTGACAAATCTTAAATCTAGACGGAGGATATATGCTATATTTATATGACGTTGTTGGCCTATATCGACACAATATCAACATTACCCTTATTGTATAAACCGTCAATGGGTTAGTTGTACAAAAACAAATTTGATCGGGAAAATTAATTCAAATGCATTGCACAAGCTAACTGTCCTTAACGTGTTGTGACTACCCATGCAATTAAGGTTCAACCTAAATATAGATATAAACATCGAACAGGAAAGGCAGCTTTCAAGGACGACAGTCCACCACAAACTCACACAGAAACAAAGAACCAATTTAAAGATGAATAAAAGGCCAAATAAGACAACACAAACACAAAATGGTTGACAATAAGGCTACCGCCTTGGAACGGTCAGTGGCAAAAAAAGGCCGCTAGGGGTTTAAATCGGGGTTTAGGGTGCATCACTTACCCTACTGTCAACAGTATAAAACGGGACAGTGTAAATAAAGAAATCCCCGCCATGAACTATTTTGACATGTGTTACTATTAGGTTATGTTGTTTTTTGCTTTGTTATAATTCGTTCTAATTATGTAGCATTATTTGTATTTTGAGAAAGACGTCTATATAAATTGTGTATTTTTGATGATCCCCGGCTGGTACACAAATATCTTACTATAATGATAATCATTATTATATTTTTCTATTAACTCAGATTTTCCACGAGTGTGTGTATTCGTGTCTTTTCATCGTTCCTTCATTATCTTCTTTTAACTTCTTTGAATCATTCTGTGTGGTGATGTTTTGCTTTGAGTCGTTGTCACGCTACCTAAATTCCCGATTGTCTAATCCTAGTTTTAGAACAGTTTTATTACCTAATGGGTAATGACATAAGTGCGTCGAGGATGGCAATCGGAATTTTTTATAACAGGCCTAGTCGCATATTATTTTCTGAAGTGTTTAAATGTAATTCAGTTTTGTTAGACTTTATTCTTAAATTGACGTGTTTTAAACCTATATCACTCCTTACGTCAGTTTGTGTCTCATTGTTCTTGGCAGAAGCATTCTTAATTTAACGTTTGCAACAACTGTTCTGTTATTATGTCTGGAGATGTTGCTGAAAACTCCGGTCCTGATCAAAACAATAGTGAAATACAACACAGTTTATCTGTAGCACACCTCAATAATAGAAGTATACGAAACAAAACTGAATATATAGAACATAATCTTCTTGATTTTGACATACTTTGTTTTACTGAAACACATTTAACAGTTGATGTAAGTAATGAATCTTTGCAGTTAGAGGGATTCTATAATTATCGTTTGGATAAATCTGCGCATTCTAGCGGGCTTCTAACGTATGTCTCTAAATTATTAGTGGCTAAACGCAAACCTGAATTAGAAAACCCCTCAACTGACGCAGTTTGGGTAGAAATTAAGTATGATAAAAACGGAAATTTAATTTGCAATGTATATCGTCCACCAAATACACCTGTTCTTTTTTGGACTAATTTAAATATATCGATCGAAAAAGCGTTAGAATATGCAAATATATCATAATTGTTGTGACTTAATTGAAGATCAGTTAAAGTTGCACTGACTTCCTTTAAAATGCATATTTTTATATATTTTTATATTTAAATCAATAAAGTGAATTGAATGGTAAAAAAACTAAAATAAAAAAAAAACTTTGAAAAAGTACTACTTGTAACAACAACAGGTATATTTCCCTTCAAGATGGAGTTACCTCCCCTTCATGTTAATTTTGCCCTATAGATGGCGCTCCACGCTGATGTCATAGATTCTGCCATGCGGAAATTTCCGTGTTGAGGTACAGATACGATTTATCATAGACCTACATGGATTTATCATATAACTATTCTGACACAAATAACATAGAGCAAGAATTACTGGACAATGTGATCGAGAATGAGTTCGTTGTACAGCCGTACATGTATGAGCCACGGCCTGTTGCAAATCAGCAAGATTATCAGTCTGAATCTAAAAGTGATGACCGACTTCGATGCTTTGCCTGATTGCAGAGCGAATCGGACATACCGACTGGTAATTATATTTTGTAATCGCGTATGATAATTACGTATTGTTTGCTAATCCATTTAAGTATGACAGGGACGTGAGTAAGTCGAATTACGTTGTCTGTTCTCTAAAATTAAACCGTTCGATGACTGTTTTACCCCACCCACCCACCAACGTGACGATGCATCGTACATTTCGTTCTTATTCATTGCCGGCATATTGTCAAGGTTTATATGTTTTTCTATACAGTAGCATTAGTTTAAATAACTGGTAGGCCTAACATGTATGAAAAAGTGTCGAATCGCAATCTCTAGATTTTATGTCTGCTTGTTCCCCACCCACAAAAGTCAAGACGCATCGCCCTTTTTGTTATTGTTTATTGCCGAAGTATGTGTCACTGTGTTGTGGGGGTTTTTGGCATATAGTACCTTCATGTTTTAGATAAAGTGACCTAGTATGACTAAATGAATTCTGGTCACCGTAATCAAATGCCTGCTATTGATTTCTTTTATTATAAAGCGCCTGTCAAAAACATTTTCATTTTGAAAAACAGTACTTATTTAAAATATGATTTTGCTATGTCTGCAAAGATTAGTGTTTCTTTCAATTACAGGTGTGGCTGTACCTACGGCAGTGCCATGAACACACAAAATGACATTCAGAAATGTTGCAGAGATTATGGGGAATTAGCTTAAAGTGGCAGTCTGCATCGTAGAAACTCGTGTGTTTGAAGGAAA